>NIVC01002286.1:0-186819 GCA_002269645.1 Macrostomum lignano
GCCTTAGTTTCTCGCTTAAAGGATAGGATGCAGCTACTGCAGCCGCTGAATAACACAAAAGACGTACAGAATCGCTTTGAATGAGTAAATAATATTAACTATATATTTTTAACGATTCTAGCTCTACTTCAGATAATAAATATTTAATGGTTTAAATAACATCTTGGACAGCTTGTCTGGTGCAGCAGAGCATGAATGTTTTTACAAGGGCAGTAAATCGATTGTCAATATGCAAATATAATGGTCAATTTTCTACACCAATTGTAAATAATTAAGTTTGAAAAGTTCAAAATCTGCCTAGTTGTTCTCGATTCAACAAAAACTCTCTGGAATGTCAAATCTCGAGATTCTTGGAGGCGCACTCTTTCGCACCTCTGGCGATGAGTCTGAAGATTGCCGCGGCCCCGAGCGCGTAGACGCAGTGTTATCGAATTCGCGTCAGCTGGGTCAGTGCGCCGCTCTTCATGCTGTTCTGGAATGCTTTCATGGCGACTCGTCGGATTTTGTTCGCCAACTAAGGAGGCCAGCTTTCGAAACCGCTCGCTCTGGTTGCCATCCGCGCCAGCTTCAGTTGGCAACGCTGTGCTGATAAGCTCTTTCGACGTGGCGAAAATTGACAGCAAAATGTCCTCGCATTTTTCCCCGGCCAAGTACCGTCTCAGTGCGTCGAGTATCGGAACAGAGTCGTTCGATGACGCAACATTGCCGACTTCTTCCGAGCTTCCAGCCACGTCAGCCAGGTCTGTTAAATTGAGGGTTGCGCTGTTCCGCAGATCTGGTTGGGTTTGCGAAGATGCGTGACTGCGGTCGGTGGCAGCTTGTTGCATCTGGAGACGGGTGTCTGTGGTTCTGCTTTTCATATAACAGCTCTAGATGCAAGTGGCAACTGTCCTTGCAGTGACACTCCAGCTCCTGCCTGCAGCCGGTCCAATTGCAACCGGAGCTAGAAAATTTGCATGCGATCGGAGCTCGGGGACACGGCGACGCCAGGTGAGCAAGGAACTCCGGTCGGTTCAGCGGACCAGCGCTGTCACAGTGCGGACACAAGGCTCTAAACTTGCTACAGCAGCTTTCGAGCGCAGGTTTTTGTGATGGCTGGTCAATCGGTACAGCGGCACTTCTTGCTCACAAAGATCACATTCGGTCAGTTCGAACTTGCACTCAGTTTTCAAGTGATTGTCGACATGTTTTCTCGCACAGGTGTGCTCGCAGCCGCGACTCTTGTTCGGACAGCTGACAGTCAAGTTGTTGACTTCACGGCGCGTGGCCGTGTCTGGAAGGTAGGGCGTCAGACGAAGACTCAGGCAATCGCCGGGCTGATCGTCTTCGCCGCAGGGGCAGTGGTTGGCGACGTCGCGTTGCCGTTTCCATTCGGTGGCGCAGGCCGTGCACAGGCGGCACCCGTGCCAGGTTTGGTAGCAGTTGACCGCGATGCCTTTGCACTGTTGGCATTTCAAGTGTTCGGCAACTCTCGATCCTTCCGCCAGATCCGCCGCGGCCGCTCTTTCAGAGACCTCTTGTGGTTCGAAATCCATGCAATAGATTGTTGAAGGAAAAACTCGCTTGCAAAACTTGCAAAACTGATTTTGCAAATATTTTCGCAGAGGCAATTCCACGAAATTTCCACGGACTTGCCTTTTTCATTGTGCATAGCAGCAGTGCAAACCCTGGGACGGTGCGCCTAAGAATTCGTGCAAGTGCAGGAGCACTGGCTTGCGTGCGTCTTATCATAATCGTCATTCTCTGACTAACTATTGCACTCTTTCATTCTGCAAATGCGTCAAAGCAAGTAGCCTTTTGTGTCTGGGTGAAAGCAAAATACAGAGTTTTGCGAATCCAATATAGCTATCTGGAGCTTGCCCTGGAGACAGGAAAATTCTGTGGTCAAAATAGCCACTATTGAGAATTGACAAGTTCAGTGCCAGCTGAGTGCAAAGCCCGCGAACACGAGAGACAAGTGCCTAGGCTCCAGATCAAATTTTGCTGTCAGTGACACTCTCGTTGCGTGGACTATTTATTTTAAGCCCAATTTTGCTTACGGTAAATTATCGGCATAATAACTAACCTACATTTACTAAGAAAGCACTGAGCACACATCATTTTAGTTTTGTTAGAGGCAGGGGGCTGTGTACACCCTTTGCGCCTTTGCGCACGTTGTCACATAACCGGCAAGAGGCATTACTGCCCATCCGCCGACTCCCCTGAGCAGGCACACAAGCGCGTTGGATACATACCCAGTCATACGCACAGGCACACACTCACACAGGAGTGTACAGCGGCCCTGACTTTATTTATCCTTAGGCATGTACACTTCACGGTGCCTCGGGGAGGGGGTTTAGGCGTTAAGGGCGTTAATTGCACGAGTAGAGCCCTGCCGGGATTCCAATACAGCCCCAACTTAATGTGGCTGCACTTTGAATCGAGCCTGGCCTGCTGGCACATCAGAGCGGACATTTTCCAGACAGACATTTCGTGATGTTGCATTGATGTTGCAACAAGGTAACTCCTTGTTGACCATTGTTGCTGGGTTAGGGCCCATGCTTTTTATTGTTAGTTCGAGAGAAAAAAAACACTTTCTTTATTTTAGTCTACTAACAGTAGACAGTTTGAAATTAAGTAGTTAGTTCGAGAAAAAAAACACTTTCTTTATTTTAGTCTACTAACAGTAGACAGTTTGAAATTAAGTAGTTAGTTCGAGAGAAAAAAAAACACTTTCTTTATTTTAGTCTACTAACAGTAGACAGTTTGAAATTAAGTAAAATCCAACACTCAAATTGAGCTGCAATCTTGTACTCTGGATTTGAAACGTAGGTTTAGTTAACCTCTCACAGTTTGTAATCGCGCATGGCAAATGCGCGCAATAATTCCAATTTTTAATAATAAATTTTACGTTTCCAGGCATATTAAGACTGAATAGTTGCCTTTAGAGATAACACGGTTAATGCCATGTATTTATGAACATATTCAAGATAAATGATCTTGATCCACTGTTTTGATAAGTTCTACAATCAAGTTGGTATAAATGTTGGATAGCAGGCATGGTAGGCATGGGAAAGAGGATATATTGAGATACATGTATTAGATCATAATACAGATTGCAGGACCTGGTTAAGAATAAGGCTCAGGTATCACAACGATATGTAACAGATCCACACAGATGTTTTAGCAAATCAATGATGATGTAATACTGGTGCTGCACTTCAATGACTCCAAAGTAGCTCACCTGCTGCAGTCCACCTGAGTGTGTTGATCTCAGTTAAGTCTTTATCATATTAACAACAATTACAGTCCGAGCTCAGCCTACTCAGGTGGTTAAGAGCTTAGCACAGGATTAATGCTGTCTTATACAATTTCTCAAATTCAACTTACCGCATTAAATTTTTGAATTTTTTTATTTCTTTTACTGGAACGCTGGATGGTCGGGCGGGCAGAATTTAGAAATTTTATTTATATAGCCGAGAGAGAAGAGCCGCTCTCAGGCTGAGTAAGCTCGGAGCAGCGAGTGGCCCTTCAGACCCATCTGCGCAGTTTATTGAACTGATTGGGCCAAACTGCTTCGGCCGCCTGAGCCTGGCGCTGCTGCATGGCAGGTGAAGGTGGGCACTGTTGTGCGTTTCTATGAATGACTAATCCACTGGAGCAGGATTAAAATTGCATTTCAAATGTCAAGGTGCAAGATGCACGTTTTATAAATAGGTCCTTGATTTTTAAGAATGTTCAAAACTGACTTGGTAACTTTTGAGTGCATCTCTAGAGGCTGTGTTTATCAGACCTTGGTCTGAGTCCATCTATTAAACCTACTAAAGCTTTTTAATTTAATTAATTAAAAGCTTATATTTGCATTTACAAAGCATTTTTAGGTAAAACAATTAGTGTCTACGAAAAATGGAGGCATTGGTCAATTCGCAGGCAAGCTTAGGCAGTAGATTACATATAGACAAGTTACACATTTGTCTTTTCAAGTTGCTATAATATTCATATGTTTTCTATTCGTATAACACGCCTACATAGAATGGGGTACTCTGTTGACACCTGAGACCTAAAATCTACATGTATGGTAATAACTGTCTGAAGTCCAGAACACGTAACACTAACTATGGATGAAGGAAGTAACGGATTGCTAGCCTATAGTCGTTTTCGGTGTCAAGCGTGTGACCTTCCTACTTTTGCTTTGTTCTTTTGCTTCCTTTATCTATGGGCAAGAATTTATAGTTCTCACGGCGTAACACCACGGATTAAAAAAAGAAATGGATCCGCTGGAAGCTCCAGGCCAGTTTAGTATAACATATTACAGCGTCATTCGATTTCTTTGGCCCGACAATTGTATTAACACCACTACCTGCTGGTGGCGTTAATCTGAGAGCATGGAAGATTTTCCTCTTCTCTCACTGCGGTCGATCATTCTTTCTTGAGCTCTCTTTAGTCTATGGTCCATCCTGAATGTCTGTATTAGTTTTGCTTTTGTCAGCCAACAAGAGGAGAATTCCTATTTGGCAGCAGTAGATTTGGCCTTGCCCATAGACAGAAAAATACAAACCAAAGTTGATAATTCAGCCATAGACATCTGCTGTTGAAAGATGCCAGCAGCCAGGGGCGTCGCTGTGGATTTTATGGTTGGGGGGGGACAAGCCAAGAACTCTTCATGTACATAACATGTACATTTTTTAGAATCGGTGTTCTTAGCACTCATTTTGGCGCCGAAGGCGCTATATTATGGCGCCCTGAAGCAAAGTTATTGATTTACACAATGGGTCCCAATGTGGGTTGGGTGGGGGACTCTCAGTTTTCGAAACTGTTATTGAAATAATGCTTAAATATCGATGTCCATGCAGTAGCTCGTAAATACCAGAATTATCGAATCGCTTGCCATTTTTTCCGTCTACGATGTATGACATTTTAGCGAAACAATTACATCCTCTTGCTGACTCAGACGGACAAAATGCGAATTACTGTCCCCATGGCCCACCAGAGAGCGACCAGTTCGCACTAAGCTCGTAACTATGATAAGCTGGTGAAAAATGCCGCAGGTGCAGTCGTAAATTTAGACCCACGCTGCGCAATTCAATAATTAATTTATAAGCAATCCTTTTAGACAATTTGCTGTGCCAATCTGTATTTTGTGAGTTTTCAAATACATTGATCCAATTTCGAGTGGCAGAAAATATGCGTCAGGAATTTTATCGCACATAACTGTAGAAGCTACGCACGAGGAACACGCTGGGCTGCGAAATTGAATTCTTTTGTATTGAGAATTCATTCTTTGCCGGGAGCAATGCAGATGGCCAGCAGAGCCAGTGCTGAGGCAATTAAATCAGTTTTTTAAACTGGCACTGTCTTCTCAGAATCATAGACTCTGATTCAGCACACTACAGATCTGATTCAGCACACTGCAGATCTGATTCAGCACACTGCAGATCTGATTCAGCACACTGCAGATCTGATTCAGCACACTGAAGATCTGATTCAGCACTGCAGATCTGATTCAGCACACTTCAGATCTGATTAAGCACTGCAGATCTGATTCAGCACACTGCAGATCTGATTCAGCACACTGCAGATCTGACTCAGCACACTACAGATCTGATTCAGCACAGTGTAGATGTGATTCAGCACACTGCAGATTTGACTCAGCACACTACAGATGATTCAGCACACTGCAGATGATTCAGCACAGTGTAGATGTGATTCAGCACTCTGCAGATCTGATTCAGCACACTACAGATGATTCAGCACACTGCAGATGATTCAGCACACTGCAGATCTGATTCAGCACACTGCAGATCTGACTCAGCACACTGCAGATCTGATTCAGCACACTGCAGATCTGATTCAGCACACTACAGATCTGATTCAGCACTCTGCAGATCTGATTCAGCACACTACAGATCTGATTCAGCACACTGCAGATCTGATTCAGCACACTGCAAATCTGATTCAGCACACTGAAGATCTGATTCAGCACACTGCAGATCTGATTCAGCACACTGAAGATCTGATTCAGCACTGCAGATCTGATTCAGCACACTTCAGATCTGATTAAGCACTGCAGATCTGATTCAGCACACTGCAGATCTGATTCAGCACACTGCAGATCTGACTCAGCACACTGCAGATCTGATTCAGCACACTACAGATCTGATTCAGCACAGTGTAGATGTGATTCAGCACTCTGCAGATCTGATTCAGCACACTACAGATGATTCAGCACACTGCAGATGATTCAGCACACTGCAGATCTGATTCAGCACACTGCAGATCTGACTCAGCACACTGCAGATCTGATTCAGCACACTGCAGATCTGATTCAGCACACTACAGATCTGATTCAGCACACTGCAGATCTGATTCAGCACACTACAGATCTGATTCAGCACACTGCAGATCTGACTCAGCACACTGCAGATCTGATTCAGCACACTGCAGATGATTCAGCACACTGCAGATCTGATTCAGCACACTGCAGATCTGACTCAGCACACTGCAGATCTGATTCAGCACACTACAGATCTGATTCAGCACACTACAGATCTGATTCAGCACACTACAGATCTGATTCAGCACACTACAGATCTGATTCAGCACACTACAGATCTGATTCAGCACACTGCATATCTGATTCAGCACACTACAGATCTGATTCAGCACACTGCAGATCTGATTCAGCACACTACAAATCTGATTCAGCACACTACAGATCTGACTCAGCACACTGCAGATCTGATTCAGCACACTACAGATCTGATTCAGCACACTGCAGATCTGATTCAGCACACTACAAATCTGATTCAGCACACTACAGATCTGACTCAGCACACTGCAGATCTGATTCAGCACACTACAGATCTGATTCAGCACACTGCATATCTGATTCAGCACACTACAGATCTGATTCAGCACACTGCAGATCTGATTCAGCACACTGCAGATCTGATTCAGCACACTGCATATCTGATTCAGCACACTACAGATCTGATTCAGCACACTGCATATCTGATTCAGCACACTACAGATCTGATTCAGCACACTGCAGATCTGATTCAGCACACTACAAATCTGATTCAGCACACTACAGATCTGACTCAGCACACTGCAGATCTGACTCAGCACACTACAGATCTGATTCAGCACACTGCAGATCTGATTCAGAACTGCAGATCTGATTCAGCACCGTGCAAATCTTATGCAGACCTTACCGCTGAAAAGAACCGAGTCAAAGTCTCAGATTCCAAACCAGATACTTCTATGCAAAAACTCAGTCCATGCAAAGTGCCAACAAGTTGGTGAATTATATATTATTATTAATATTTACGCTTGCATCATCAAAAAAAGAAAACTTAGCCAGTCACAAACCGACCGAAATAACAAAGAAAAACACATTTAAATTTAAAAGTACACGAGAAAAAATACAAGGGCATTGCAGAGGCCACCCTGTAAGATGGAGGGCCTCTATGCTAAAAAATTAATTTGCACATTACGAATTCCTACAAAGCGCATCAATCAGGACTGCTCAGCAATGTGTACAGGAGAATTGCTTTCAATCAGCTTGGGCGCAAAAAACATGATTAGAAATTTGCGCAAGTGTTAACTTGGCTACTAGCAGAAAGTAGTGTGGTTGGAGTAGTACGCTCGTATAGGTAGGACATGCATAACGGTAAATTAGTCATTTCTTAAATTTACGCGTATTAACGAGAATGAGAGAAATTACTGATAAAATAGACTGCTATTTTCACCTACTTTGCTTGCTTCTTGTTGTCACTCCTAACCCAATCTGCAAGGATTGTGTCACTCCTAACCCAATCTGCAAGGATTGTGTCACTCCTAACCCAATCTGCAAGGATTGTGTCATTCCTAACCCAATCTGAGAGGATTGTGTCACTCCTAACCCAATCTGCAAAGATTGTGTCACTCCTAACCCAATCTGAGAGGATTGTGTCACTCCTAACCCAATCTGCAAAGATTGTGTCACTCCTAACCCAATCTGCAAGGATTGTGTCACTCCTAACCCAATCTGCAAGGATTGTGTCACTCCTAACAAAATCTGCAAGGATTGTGTCACTCCTAACCCAATCTGCAAGGATTGTGTCACTCCTAACCCAATCTGCAAAGATTGTGTCATTCCTAACCCAATCTGCAAAGATTGTGTCACTCCTAACCCAATCTGCAAGGATTGTGTCATTCCTAACCCAATCTGAGAGGATTGTGTCACTCCTAACCCAATCTGCAAAGATTGTGTCACTCCTAACCCAATCTGCAAGGATTGCGTCATTCCTAACCCAATCTGCAAAGATTGTGTCACTCCTAACCCAACCTGGTAGGATTGTGTCACTCCTAACTCAATCTGGGAGGATTGTGCCACTCCGAATTCAACCTGGGAGGATTGTGTCACTCCTAATCCAATTTGGGAGGATTGCGTCACTCCTAATCCAATTTGGGAGGATTGTGTCACTCCTTACCCAATTTGGGAGGATTGTGTCACTCCTTACCCAATTTGGGAGGATTGTGTCACTCCTTACCCAATTTGGGAGGATTGTGTCACTCCTTACCCAATTTGGGAGGATTGTGTCACTCCTTACCCAATTTGGGAGGATTGTGTCACTCCTTACCCAATTTGGGAGGATTGTGTCACTCCTTACCCAATTTGGGAGGATTGTGTCACTCCTAACCCAATCTGGGAGGATTGTGTCACTCCTTACCCAATTTGGGAGGATTGTGTCACTCCTAACCCAATCTGGGAGGATTGTGTCACTCCTAACCCAATCTGGGAGGATTGTGTCACTCCTTACCCAATTTGGGAGGATTGTGTCACTCCTTACCCAATTTGGGAGGATTGTGTCACTCCTAACCTAATCTGGGAGGATTGTGTCATTTAATCCACTCTGAGAGGCTTGAGTCAGTCCTAGCCCATAGTGACAGATTACCAAAAACCAAAGTAACGCGAATCTGTCATAATAATTCACACGCATGAATGCCATTCGGTTTCGCATAGAAGTATGGCAACAAAAAATCGAAGCGAGCAAGCACGGCAGACTACTATCAGTGCTATCACGACAACAAAAAAAGAAATTGAAGCGCACGTCTGTACAGAAACCAATCGGTGTAAGCTGCGGAGATGGAGAAGAGAATAGGAGAGATTGACACAAATATTGCGCAGATGGCTACCAACACATATATTGCTAACAGTAGGCTGATTAGAACATATTGCAAAACATCCTTCAAACTGCCGCACAGCCGACTTTTGGACATCAATAGAAGGCGCTACTCTCTCTCTCCCCCCCCCCTCTCTCTGAAAGACTGCGCAGCCCCGACAAGCAGTTGGTAAGCAAGCTTGAACGCCGCATTATCAGTCTAGTCTAGGTCAAGATCGGGTCAGAATAAAGGCCAAAGCTCTCAGGAGTACTTCTGCACGTAGTTATAGGGGAAAACCCCCCGCCGGCCGTCCTGGGTCTGGCCGAGCCACCAGCTGTCATCCTCCCTGCCCAGCACGGTGATGATGTCGTTCTGACGGAACCGCAGCTCGTCCGGGTCCTGCGGATTGAAGTCGAACAGGGCGATGACCTGCTGGGGCATTGGGGCGGGGCCCGGGGCCGGCGCCGGCGAGGGCTCGCTGGAGTCGGTCACCATGTCCCGGAGCAGCATGGTCTGGTTGGTTTGGCTCACCGAGTGAGTCCGATGGTGCTGAATGATTTTATTGATGCTGTCAAACTTGCTGTACCACAGGTAGTACTGGTTCCTCTCGTCTTTCAGCACCTGCGGGCAAGCGGGCCGATGGTTCAATTGCGTCAGTCACAGCATATCTAGCCCAGTGCCAGCCAATCACAGCATATCTAGCCCAGTGCCAGCCAATCACAGCATATCTAGCCCAGTGCCAGCCAATCACAGCATATCTAGCCTAGTGCCAGCCAATCACAGCAACGGTAGCCCAGTCTCAGCTCACCTTAAAATGCTGCACCTGACCGCCGTACTTGACGCTCAGGCTGAAGTCGGGCGCGGTTGTCTCGCTAGTGCGCACTAGGAAGGCGCCGTCGGGCTGCACGTAGCCGCCCCGGGCGTCCCTCCGCAAAAGAATCTCCTCTGCTTTGGTGCGGCTGCAGTTAGGTACGTACCAGGAGTGCTCCTGCATCCGCACGTAGTTATTTGGAATGAGGCCGGTGACGCCATTAGCCTCAGCCAGGTACCAGCCGGGGTCCTCTTCCATGCTGAGAATTTTCAGCACCTGGTTTCGGGTGAACGGCAGCTCGTCCGGGTTGCCAGGATTGAAATCGTGCAGAGCCACAGCTTCCATGCCTTTGCATGTGGTGAACAGGGCAACATAATTTGATACATTGAGAAGTTGGGACTGATTTGAGCACTGAGTAGCTAGTTGGGATCAATTTGAGCACTGAGTAGCTAGTTGGGATCAAGTTGAGCACTGACTAGTTAGTTGGGATCAATTTGAGCACTGACTAGCTACTTGGGATCAATTTGAGCACTGACTAGCTACTTGGGATCAATTTGAGCACTGACTAGCTACTTGGGATCAATTTGAGCACTGACTAGCTAGTTGGGATCAATTTGAGCACTGACTAGCTAGTTGGGATCAATTTGAGCACTGACTAGCTACTTGGGATCAATTTGAGCACTGACTAGCTAGTTGGGATCAATTTGAGCACTTGTTAGCTATTTGAGCACTGACTAGCTATTTGGGATCAATTTGAGGACTTGTTAGCTATTTGAGCACTGACTAGCTATTTGGGATCAATTTGAGCACTGACTAGCTACTTGGGATCAAGTTGAGCACTGACTAGCTACTTGGGATCAAGTTGAGCACTGACTAGCTACTTGGGATCAATTTGAGCACTGACTAGCTACTTGGGATCAATTTGAGCACTACTAGCTACTTGGGATCAATTTGAGCACTGACTAGCTACTTGGGATCAATTTGAGCACTACTAGCTACTTGGGATCAATTTGAGCACTGACTAGCTACTTGGGATCAATTTGAGCACTACTAGCTACTTGGGATCAATTTGAGCACTAGTACTAGTATCTTAAAAGATGAATGCAGTAAAAAAATAAGACACGAAAGCAACAGACACGTGAAATAGTAGGATGCATCGCACGGCAGACAGACAGACAATATGTGTGGTGTTATATTTAGCATGCTCATTCATCGCCAATGGGACGCTGCCGCATAAATATGTATAATTTGATGTATTATGTTCGTATAGCAAATATTCCTCACTCCAGTTAAGCAGATAAATGCTTACGAAAACAAATACACGGAGCGGGCCATCGGGTGCTGCTTGGGGATTTTGTCTTTAAAAAAGAAAGTGATAAACAACTCAAATGACGATTCAATATAACGATATAATTATTAATAATAGCTTATTAATATTTGTCGGTTAACTTCAGCCTCCCACAGACTGCAAGACAGTAGGCTTTAACACAGAGTCTATAAAATTGCTAATAAACAGACACAAACAGTGGCATTAGAAGGGAATGGCTAGCCCGGACACTTTAGTCGCGCATTGTACTACTCGCTAGTAGCGAAACCGCCGCTATTTTTTCTAATATTAAAAAAACTGTTAGCAAAATTGCATTCCAATACGGCAGAGAATCTCAATATAAACCTGTAATGTCTTTACACACACGGGGCGCTACTGTATACAGGCAGCGGAGCTGGCGGCGCGCTTCACTCATTTACACGAAGCGCCGGCAGCAGCAAAGAAGAAAGAGAGAAACAAAGGAGCTGTTTTGGGGGGTTGGGGGGGGAGGAGACGCCAGGCGGACAGGTATAATACAAACCACATATATATAATATAAACACATCATACTAGAGCAGCATTTATACATATAAAGCAATTCTTGTTTTGGTTTTCTGCAACAAAAAAATGAGAGAAAAAAGAGAAGAAGATCGAAGTAAAAACTGCGGGAACAAAAGCTTAGTATTTGCTAGTTTTACTTATTTATACGAAACAACAGAAATATGCGGTGACATCAATTAATCGATGAAATCAAATCGATCAGTTGAGAATGAGTGACGCGGACTAAACATCGGTCTGGGGCGCGGGCATCGGGCCAGCTGCCCAGCTTGATAACACAGAAGGCGCGCGGGGACCAGAAGAAGACAATGAGAGAGTGGCTAAGCAAGAGTGTAGCGAATATATGTTTATTACTGTTATCACCTATAGAATTAGTAAATTATTTCACCCAAGCTCTCGGTGGCTCTGTTCAGATCTTATTCAGCACTACTAAGTATGCTTGCAGTATTCTGTCTATTGTCAAAATAAACTCAAAAAATGTTAAGCTTGAATATACTCGCACTTTACATAATATACTACTTTTAACAATAAATTGAAGTAGAAAAATCGAGTTCTTATTACGATTTGTATTATAAATTAAAAAAATTAAATTACACAAGAAAAATCTGATAAATGATTTCTCGATTTGAGGGTTCATATTGTACTATTTAGCATTACTCACGAGTACATATGCACAGATACATGGCCGCACAGGTCGTCATCTCACAATACAGGCCCCAACTCCGCTTGCTTTTCAACAGCTATTTCATTACTTTGCATGGGGAGGTGGCGGGGCCGCTGGGTGCAGGGGAGGTTGACGCGGCGCTCTCACGAGGTGCCGCCCGCCCCGCTGCTGCCAACAAAGCCGCTGCCGGACCCGACGCCGCCCACAACTCCGCTGCTGCCGGCTCCGCCGACGCTGGCACCGCTGGCGGCTCCGGGCACGGCGGCGCCCAGGGTGGTGCCAACGCTGACGTGATGGTCGGGATAGTTGCAAGGCGACTGGTCAATCTGGTCGTAATAGATTGTCAGCGACTTCTGCTGGCGAGTCCAGGTCTTCGTGTCCCAGTAGTAATAGAATCCGCGCTCGCCCTGCGGCGCCGGGATCTTCTCAACATTCTGCTGGCAGCGGGTCACCCACAGCTTCTCGCTCTTGATCCAGCGCCACTCGCGCCTGTGCAGCTCCTTGGCGGCGCTGAGCTGCAGGTGGTCGCAGGTGCAGTTGTAGAACAGCCAGAACAGCGTCTCGAACTGCAGCTGGTCGAGCGGAGGCGGCGGCAATTTTTCGCGAATCTGACTGCCAACCAGGTACTCCTGTGGCACCGGATAGTCGATGTACTGCGGCTTGGCTAGGCACTGCTCAGCCCACGGAGAGCCCAGGCAGGAGTAGATCTCGCTGGGCAAATGCGGGCACAGGGTTCGGAGCATAATGCAGTGTGGTTGAGCATACTGACTAACAAGTAACTGAATGCGATTGGATTTAGAGCGAATTCGGGCATCTGGGTCACCGATTTGGGTATCCGGGTCACTGATTCGGGTATCCGGGTCACTGATTTGGGCATCTGGGTCACCGATTTGGGCATCTGGGTCACCGATTTGGGCATCTGGGTCACCGATTTGGGTATCCGGGTCACTGATTCGGGTATCCGGGTCACTGATTCGGGTATCCGGGTCACCGATTTGGGCATCTGGGTCACCGATTTAAGCATCTGGGTCACCGATTTGGGTATCCGGGTCACTGATTCGGGTATCCGGGTCACTGATTCGGGTATCCGGGTCACCGATTTGGGCATCTGGGTCACCGATTTGGGCATCTGGGTCACCGATTTGGGTATCCGGGTCACTGATTCGGGTATCCGGGTCACTGATTCGGGTATCCGGGTCACCGATTCGGGTATCCGGGTCACTGATTCGGGTATCCGGGTCACTGATTCGGGTATCCGGGTCACTGATTTGGGTATCTGGGTCACCGATTTGGGCATCCGGGTCACTGATTCGGGTATCCGGGTCACTGATTCGGGTATTCGGGTCACTGATTTGGGTATCCGGGTCACTGATTCGGGTATCCGGGTCACTGATTTGGGTATCCGGGTCACCGATTTGGGTATCCGGGTCACTGATTTGGGCATCTGGGTCACCGATTTGGGTATCCAGATCACTGATTTGGGCATCTGGGTCACTGATTTGGGCATCTGGGTCACTGATTTGGGCATCTGGGTCACTTATTTGGGCATCTGGGTCACTGATTTGGGCATCTGGGTCACTGATTTGGGCATCTGGGTCACCGATTTGGGCATCTGGGTCACCGATTTGGGCATCTGGGTCACTGATTTGGGTATCTGGGTCACCGATTTGGGCATCTGGGTCACTGATTTGGGCATCTGGGTCACTGATTTGGGCATCTGGGTCACTAATTTGGGCATCTGGGTCACTGATTTGGGCATCTGGGTTACTGATTCCGGTATCTGGGTTACCAATTTGGGTATCTGGGTTACTGATTTGGGTATCTGGGTTACTGATTTGGGTATCTGGGTTACCGATTTGGGTATCTGGGTTACTGATTTGGGTATCTGGGTTACCGATTTGGGTATCTGGGTTACTGATTTGGGTATCTGGGTTACTGATTTGGGTATCTGGGTTACCGATTTGGGTATCGGGGTCACCGATTTGGGTATCCGGGTCACCAATTTGGGTATCGGGGTCACCGATTTGGGTATCCGGGTCACCAATATGCTTTTCAAAGTTATTGATTCGGGTATCCGGGTCACTGATTCGGGTATTCGGGTCACTGATTTGGGTATCCGGGTCACTGATTCGGGTATCCGGGTCACTGATTTGGGTATCCGGGTCACCGATTTGGGTATCCGGGTCACTGATTTGGGCATCTGGGTCACCGATTTGGGTATCCAGATCACTGATTTGGGCATCTGGGTCACCGATTTGGGCATCTGGGTCACTGATTTGGGCATCTGGGTCACCGATTTGGGTATCCAGATCACTGATTTGGGCATCTGGGTCACTGATTTGGGCATCTGGGTCACTGATTTGGGCATCTGGGTCACTGATTTGGGCATCTGGGTCACTGATTTGGGCATCTGGGTCACTGATTTGGGCATCTGGGTCACCGATTTGGGCATCTGGGTCACCGATTTGGGCATCTGGGTCACTGATTCGGGTATCTGGGTCACCGATTTGGGCATCTGGGTCACTGATTTGGGCATCTGGGTCACTGATTTGGGCATCTGGGTCACTGATTTGGGCATCTGGGTCACTAATTTGGGCATCTGGGTCACCGATTTGGGCATCTGGGTTACTGATTCCGGTATCTGGGTCACCGATTTGGGTATCCGGGTCACCAATATGCTTTTCAAAGTTATTGATTCGGGTATCCGGGTCACTGATTCGGGTATTCGGGTCACTGATTTGGGTATCCGGGTCACTGATTCGGGTATCCATGTCACTGATTTGGGTATCCGGGTCACCGATTTGGGTATCCGGGTCACTGATTTGGGCATCTGGGTCACCGATTTGGGTATCCAGATCACTGATTTGGGCATCTGGGTCACCGATTTGGGCATCTGGGTCACTGATTTGGGCATCTGGGTCACCGATTTGGGTATCCAGATCACTGATTTGGGCATCTGGGTCACTGATTTGGGCATCTGGGTCACTGATTTGGGCATCTGGGTCACTGATTTGGGCATCTGGGTCACTGATTTGGGCATCTGGGTCACTGATTTGGGCATCTGGGTCACCGATTTGGGCATCTGGGTCACCGATTTGGGCATCTGGGTCACTGATTCGGGTATCTGGGTCACCGATTTGGGCATCTGGGTCACTGATTTGGGCATCTGGGTCACTGATTTGGGCATCTGGGTCACTGATTTGGGCATCTGGGTCACTAATTTGGGCATCTGGGTCACCGATTTGGGCATCTGGGTTACTGATTCCGGTATCTGGGTTACCAATTTGGGTATCTGGGTTACTGATTTGGGTATCTGGGTTACTGATTTGGGTATCTGGGTTACCGATTTGGGTATCTGGGTTACTGATTTGGGTATCTGGGTTACCGATTTGGGTATCTGGGTTACTGATTTGGGTATCTGGGTTACTGATTTGGGTATCTGGGTTACCGATTTGGGTATCGGGGTCACCGATTTGGGTATCCGGGTCACCAATTTGGGTATCGGGGTCACCGATTTGGGTATCCGGGTCACCAATATGCTTTTCAAAGTTATTGATTTGGGTATCGGGGTCATCGATTTAGTATCGGCAGGGTGACTGCTGAAAGCCATAACCATAGACTTACGAAGTATTATTCAGCGGCAAGCCCAAAGAGTTGAGGTCGATGCCGGGCGCTATGATAACAAAGTTGGGATTCTCGTCTCCCACTTTTATTAGCGACAACAGGCCGATCATGCCGAACTGGTCCCGAACCATGCTCGCCGGGACGCCAGTAATGGAGCCGTTCTGGTGGTACACCACTGTGCTGCGACCCAGAGGTGTCATGGGGTCCGCTGAGCCGGGCAGACCCGCCGAAGCCGCCGCTGCAGCGGCCGTCCCGCCGTCGGCAAGGCTGCCGCCTGTCCCGGACACGCCAGCCGTCGCTAACGATGCTGAGTTCGGCGGCATGGCGACAGACGATGAGGCTGCAACGGAGCCAGGCGCGGCGGAAGTGGCCGGCTGAGTGCCCGGCAAAGCGGGGAAATCCTCCTGCTGGATGCTGAACTCCTCGGGTGCTTTGCTAGCCGCGGAAACGAAGTTAATGCGGCCGGACACTCCGGCCGAGGCTGGCCGGCCAAGCATGGGAAACTCGGACGGGTCGGGTAGCCGCTTCTGCCCGACAGGGGCCTGCAGCATCAAGCCGGGGATGCTCCGCGCTTGGCTGCCGCCGCTGCCGCTGGCCAAGCCGAGGCCGCTTCCGGGCGGGACGCCGGATGCCAGACGGCCGCTGCCGACGCCGACAATCCCGACGCCGCTGCCGCCGGCGCCTTGTAGCTTGCCCGAGGCGCTGATCTGGCGCGAATAAGTCGCCATGGACGAGGCTGGCGAGCCAACGGACGACAGCAGGCCGTCGCTGAAGTCTGCTGACGAATGGTCGAATAGCTTACTGGCGCGCTGCTGGTCCGGCTGCGAGGACGGGCCCGGCGCTCCCAGCTGCTGGGGGAACAGGCCGGAGTTCGGCTGCTTGCCCACTGCCGAGTTCAGCGGCATGGAGGATTGAAATCCTGCACCAATTATGCCGCCACCGCCACCGCTGCTCGATGACGGCACTGGGCTGGTGTTGCGCATCAGGCCGGGGAAGCCGCCGTCATCTGGCGACCAGCCGTATTGGTCCGTGTTGCTGAAGGCTCTGGGGACGGGGATGGGCGATTAGGAGATATACTACTGATACAGTAGCTTATAAATGATAATCTAGAGATACTACTATTACAGTAGCTTATAAATGATAATCCAGAGATACTACTGATACAGTAGCTTATAGATTATAATCCAGAGATACTACTGATACAGTAGCTTATAAATGATAATCCAGAGATACTACTGATACAGTAGCTTATAAATGATAATCTAGCGATACTACTGATACAGTAGCTTATAAATGATAATCTAGACATACTACTGATACAGTAGCTTATAAATGATAATCTAGACATACTACTGATACAGTAGCTTATAAATGATAATCTAGACATACTACTGATACAGTAGCTTATAAATGATAATCTAGACATACTACTGATACAGTAGCTTATAAATGATAATCTAGACATACTACTGATACAGTAGCTTATAAATGATAATCTAGACATACTACTGATACAGTAGCTTATAAATGATAATCTAAAGATACTACTTATACAGTGGTTTAGTTATAGCAGTTAATACAGGTGGAAAAGTCAAGCGAACTCACGGTCCTAATCCTGCCATTGGATGGTTGAATTGTTGCGCATGGAATAATGGCAAGGCGCTGGGTTCAATGCGAGGCTGCACTTGGAATTCAGGCTGAAAATGCAATTAAAAAACTGTAATTAAAATAAACTATAGAAATCCTATGTATACTCGTAAAAGGCGAAACTTGATGTAGGAACAAAAGATAAAATAAACAGTAGATCCAATGCTAATAGGATTCCTGGATGCTAAGGGAAATTCAGATACATTTTATGGCTAAAAACCTTGACACCAGGGGTAATGTATTTTTAAGGGCTGCTATTTTTTAACCAATAGGCCCACATCTTTACTTTTTATTCAATGAAATGCACCTAAACAAATGCTAACCCCATCCCTTCAAGTTTGTGGGAATTAAGGCCCCCAAATCCATGTTCTATAAACTTGATTCTTAATGCTCCACTTCCTTTAAAGCCTTAAATCTGAGCACAACATGCTTGCAATTGCTCAAGCACCCCTGCCTTTCCTCAAGATGTGCCATATATTGTCCCATCTTTAACTCCCTCCCTTCATTTATGAGTTACAAGCCTACAAACCCAAATATTTTTTACTCTTCAAACTAAAACATCTGTTCTCCAGTCCATCTAAAGCCTTCTCAAATTTAAACAATATGCTCAATTGTTATGCCTCATTCCTCTGCCTTTCCTCAGAACACAACTGTCTCTAATTCCTTCCCGATATTAATGAGCAAAAATCCTGCACCAACACAAAACCCATGACTAGTTCCAAATATTTTCCTTATATCAAAGCAACTATTCTATATTGAAATTATCAACTTTCTAACTCTGATTTGAACCAAATATTTGGTTGATTGGATTTGATTCTAAATATTCTGAATATTCATTGATTCAATACTCAATGATTCAAGTCTAGTCATATATATAGGCCTATTTGTTATCTTTATATATATACCATATTGTCTTATTTTAATGAAGTTAATTAATATACTAGTAGTTTGATATAATAAAATGGTATACATAAAATCTATAGATATTGCATAAAATGATGATTTGAGGTTTTGGCATATTGAGGTTATATCTTAAATAATAGTCTAGACCAATGTACATGGTTTACTAGAAAGTGTTTATGGTTAGCAATGCTAACCATTTGCTAACCATTGAGATTAAACACAGTACTCTTTTAAAAAGGTTTTTTAAGTTAAATCTTTTAGATAGACCATATACAAGCTTTTTAGACTTTAGATGTTACAACTTCTTTATAGTTTCTATAAAGAATTTTAAATAAAAAACTAAATAGTATTTATAAGATAAAAATACCAAAAAATAAACATTTAAAATCTAGTTAATATATTAACTTGCTAGCAAATCTTATTATTCAGATAATTGATTTTTTGCCCTTTAACTATTTTAGTAATAGACATTTTGCTTAGACTTTGTAGTCTATATAGATCATTTTGCCCCAAAGCAAAATCAACCATAGAATAGTTTGGCCATATTAATTAAAAATTAATAGATTCAAACAAGCTAAAATAGTAAGGATATACATAATAGCAACTCTACCAAGATTTTGAAAGTTGCACTATGGTAATTTTTGCCAAAACACTTTTAGTTTTATTAATATTTTTATTAAACTTTTTTACTCAGTCTGACCAATTTCTATATCCAATGTATCATTTTTTAGCCTTTCTATTACTAATCTGTTGATAAGAATAGGTACAGGTCACATTGGCAAAAAGAAAATTTAGTAAGTCATTTTGGAAAAAGTCAGTTCAATGAAAGTCATTTCAGAGAAAGAATTTATATAAAAAGTTATTATAAAACATCTTTAAACAAACAAAATACAATTGTATTATGCTATTGATACCTAGGATATTTATTTAAGATAGTTTAGTATATTAAAAGTTATTTCTTAACTGAAAAAAACAAAGCTAATTTACTAAAAAAGTAAAATGATATAGTCTATCAAAAATTATATTAATATTTAATAAAAAATTGGTTAAAAGTTGAAAAAAATTTAATAAATTTCTTTAGCATTTTATATTTAATTTTGTTAGAAATTTTCATTTGTGTTTAATCAAAAATAAAGAAACTTTAATTTTTGTGAATATCACAATTTTAATATGGTTTTTTTCATAAAGAAAATAATATAATTTATTATAATCCCAATGAAGACCAGAAATTTATTTATAAAGTTTTTATCTATGAAATTTTGGCAATCCTTTACTTTTGCACATTTAATTATTTTTTTAAATAATGACTTTTTTAATTACTGCAAGTAAATATTTGAACTTGTGCAAAGGTAAGATGTCTACTAGTTTAAGGTGGCCAAAACCTACTATTGCTCTGCTATTTAAGTTTTGGCCATAGACAATTGCTCCTTGTTTTTTTGAAAAGGCACTAGGACAAAAAGGATGGGTGTTGCATTCTTTGGTATATGCATGCTAGTGGAATGGTTAACTCTATTATTGATTCTTATTACTAGCCTATGACCACCCCTCTCTGTCAGTCTTTTCCCATGTATGCACTTGTGAGGATGGCTACATACTTGTAGACTGCCCAGCTAGACATACTACTCGTAAATATATATGAGTCAGGAGGCCACTGGCCCAAGTACCTTTCTCTTTCTTAGTTGTTTGAAGATAGAATCTCAGAGTCTCAGAACATAATTGTTATTTTTACAGCAATGGGTATTCTGAGAGATTTATTGCCTTGCTTGTTTTCTTATCATCTTGAACAATAACTATTGTGCAATCATGGCTGGATACCCTATAGTACCCACTAGTATAATTCCAATTGCAGATATTCAACTTGCAGCAGACCTTATATAACTTATACCTAACAATGTGTAAGCTTACTTATAGCCACCAACATGCCCACAATGCTGGATTTAGGCCTCAATCCAAAAAGGGTCCTTTTTTGAGTCTAGCCATCTGCCTTTGACCCAGAAAATTAATATTATATACTAGTAGGCAATGTAGGCCAAGCAAGAAGACACCTAGTAACAATATGAAAATATTACTATTTAGACCATTATGGATTGGCAAAACTTTATCTACAATATCTATAGTTAGTATCTGCAAGATTATCTATTGTAGCTAGAGCTAGGAGGGCTTAGTGTCAATGTTAAAATCAATGAAAGCTATTTCTTTTATTGCAAATAGGCCCTGCTATCAAGGCCAATGTTGGCTAGACTAGTAAGTTTAAAGTATAATCAAATTGCGCTCTACCTGCTGCATAATGGTGGCCATACTAGATTGTAGTGCAACTAGCATCTTGCCCCTAGTGCAATAGTATATGCTGCCTGGGATTATAGATAAAGTGGCAAGCATACAATCAGCTGCCTAACTATCTAACAATTAACTACTAGCTGCATTTTATTGACCCCAACAACCCAACAACGGTGATCTTGTGTGCGTGCTTTCAGCTTGATTGGCTCGCTTTGCTCGCTCTTTCTCGCTATCTACTATCTATAGCCAGGACCTGCACCGGAGCGGTTACGAAAATTAGATTTCTCAGTAGTTGCACGTACTCTTTTGCACTACTTGAGTAGTCTGATTTTCGTTCGGCATGGCTGGTTCTAGCAGGTAGTTCCTCTGGATAAAAGCGCTTACTGCGCCCATTGGCTTTCCAGCTGCCTTAATCATTTCCGGTGATCTTGTGTGCATGCTTTCAGCTTGATTGGCTGTGGCAAGCAAGCTCGAAAAAGCTCACTTCGCTCACTCTTTCTCGCTATCTACTAACAATTAACTACTAGCTGCATTTTGACCCCAACAACCTAAATATTTATATTAATACAATTAAGGACATATGAGCCTATGCTAAGACTTAGTTTAAGGCTATTTATGGCATATCCAAGGCCCTGTTCAATATCCACCTAGATGAGTTTCTATGGCATTATTGCCACTTGTGCAATACCTTTAGCAACATTTTTCTAGGTGACACACTATTATAATACCTAATGCAACCAAACATGAAATAATAAACTTGTTAACTATTGTTAAACTTTTATTAAAACTTTGTTCAAAATTTGTTAATGTTACATTTATTAAATATAATTAAATCTACAAAAGTAAAGGATTGCCAATTTTTTATTTTCTTTTTAGTTTATTATATTTGCTTTTAAACTCTAATATAATCTATGGTCAGGAAAGTGCAACAAAAGTTACATATGTAATTTTAAATGTTTTTTTAATTTCTGTTTTGAGTTTAAAAAATGATTGTTGTAATAGTTTTTCAGGTATAAATATAATGTTACCATAATTTAAAAAACCTTTTTGTGCCATTTTAAATTGAAAAAAGCAAGTTTGTTATTGTGTTTCATCTTTTATATGTGAATAAGATGTTAATACAATATAGACAGCATTAGGTAAAATGCTCTATGTGTTATATGTGTATACACGTCACACAATAAATTTTTTTCTGTGCCATTTGCGCCGTGTGCCAAAAAATCCTTTGTGTGTGCCCCAATTTTGTATGAAATCTATCACCTTCCTGATTGTGGGATATAATTATATTGCAAATTTAGTCAATTTTAGGACCTTTATTGAAGTATTTACAATATAAGATATAAACTAAAAATTGATGTACTTTGCTATATTCTAATAATATTCTTAATAAACCTCAATAACAATATTATTATATTTAAGTTATATAGAGCATACCTAGCCTAAGCAAAAATTGATTCTTATTATAGCATAGGCTTAGATATTTTAGAGGAAAAAATTAGGCCTACACCAAACAAAATTAGCAATATAATAGGAAAGATAATAAAATACAAAACAAATAGATATTAAGATGTGATATAAAATGTGTAGCCCCTAGCTGCTAAGCTAGGCTAGGGCCAAGGCCTAGGCCTAAACTATAATTTAAAATTAAGCCCTAATTATTTTTTTAACAATCAATTTGCAATATAATAAGGGCCTTATCAAGGAAAATAAATTAATATTCAAGATATCCAAAGATCATTAGGAATGAAAAGTTTTGCATCCTCCACTGCACAGTCTAGATCATACATAACATAGACTGGTATATCTGTTGCTTGCTTGCTATAGTTGGCATTGGATTGGACACTGGCAACAATAAAAAATTGATATAAATGTGCTATGTTTCGTTTTATTATTATGCCTGCGCTTTATTTTTTCGAATCAGGTGTTTTGGACGGATACAAAAATGTCAGATTATTCTTCAAGAAACCCACACATTTCCAATTAATCATTAATTAAAGAATTAATGCAAAGAATTCTTTGGGCTTGGTTTTTGGGGGATTCAGTCTTCCATGACTTGTGATTCTTTTCTTATGTTTATTATCATAAAAATTACTTCTCTAAAACTGCTTGTTTAAAATTTCTATCATTTCTATCAGGCTCAGAAATGTTTAAGAACAAACCGTCCAAGCTGCTGGTTGAACAAATAAAGAACCGCTGAATTCGCTGATTTTAGAAAAAATATTTTTTTTGGATTTTTTTAACTTTTAAACAAAACTTACGTTGTCTAGAACAAGAAATAGATTAAAATAGTTTCGTAGCAGAAGATTTAAAATGTTTGCATTTATTTACCACATTCCAAGAAACAAATTTGTTTCTTATTGCTCCTACTCGTACGCCGATTTGATGATTTACTTTTCAACACTACGAGTACATTCAGAATATATTGTTGCAATTATTGATTATACTTAAGGAATCTTACAGCTACTGCCAACTGGGTTTTATAAATGGTTGTCTCAAAATAGTGCGAGCAAATTTTGTTTAAGGGTTTAGTAACTTAATAAGTAGCAAAAATTTTTATGCTGCAAAGCCAGAGCGAGAGACATGGCACAGAGGGCGGCGCGCAGATAAATAAGCGGGTGAGCAAACACCCCCCCCCACCCCACGAAGGGGTAGAGAGGAAGGCGCACAAAGCGGCACAAGTACAGCGCGAGCTGGAGTGGATGGCTAACACCCATTTCAATTCACTCATAAAGGAGCCCTAAGAGAAATGGAAGGCATTATACCCATTACAATATTGTTACTATTTGCTGTAGTACACAATTATTACCCATCACAGTAATGCTACTTTTGTACATTCAAGTACATAAAACATGCGATTTGCCTATAGTTCTGTACTACATTTATACTCATAGTATTCCTACACAAGTATGTATGTTATGTATGTTTATAACAAGTAGTTAAGTAAAGACCGCTGGGTTTTCCTGAAAGACATGATTTAAGACCATCGATGACATCGGTCCTAAACTATAGCTCATGAGTATAAAGAAGTAGAGAACGAAAACGATACCCAAAATATCCTCATTGGAAACAAAGTCGACTAACTAAGGCGGGTAGTCATAGTTAAGTACAAAATAAACGACGATACAAAAAGTACGTTTTAGTTTCTGATACGAGCGTATTTAGATTTGCAACCATAACAGAGTTAAAAGCTTTACGTTAATGAAAACGTATATTTAAGTGCTGAACTATTTTAATTAAATTTTATACCGGTACAGGTATAGAGATTAGAGATATCCCAATAGTAGCAAACAAGAAAGGCCGTGCCAAAATTAATAAGAAATAAAGATGCGCTCTTAGCTAGAAACAATTAAGCATAACGTGCAACAATAAAAGCGAAGCCAAACAAAAATCGCAGCAATAAAGTTGTAACAAAACGACACAACAGGAACATTAATTTTATAAACATAAATAGCAAAAACTTCTTTCGGTCTGATAAATATGCATCAACAACGATAACTTCTAGCGCGAAATGCTACTTCCACATACACTAAGTATCTAAACAGGTAACGCATAATAGAAACAATTTTGACTACCAACTAACGACCAGAAGAGAGCATCGTGCAGCTACAATCAAGCTGGGCTTAGAGGTGGAGCATACCGTAAAATACTTTGTCACGCATTAACGAATAAGCAGACGACCACACGAGTTAAGACAATTTATCTGCTCGCAAGCTGACGGACAACTTTGATGTTTTTCTATTTCTTCTCTAGAACTCATATACTCAGCAACATTGAAACACGCCACACTTTTCCCCAGTGAGCAGTGTCTCGATCATCGTCTATCACCTGGCCAACCATTTTGAGATGAAAAATGCTTGGAAAAAAAACAATGACAACCGGGCGGAAGCTTCAATCCATCCAATTTTCGCCCTCCGATCGTCCCAAGTCCCTCCTCACTCAGCCCAACTCTGCATCGCGTGGCGCAAGTTGTGTCACTCAAAAATCAACACTGAGCTGAAATTTACTGCGCACTCTCAAAGGTGGCGACTTTTTAATGTTGTTGAGTATATAATCCAGAGCAACACCAATAGCTAAAACTAACTTTATGTTTAAGCGGCAACGGCATTAAAAAGCTAGAATGGATTCGAAGTAATGACAAGGATAATACGGCAAAGTTCAGTCCGCTGTTAAAATTGTTTAAGCAATTGCGCTGCCAGAAAACATGCAAGTGGGACACAAAACAATAAAGTAAATTTTAACAAATTAAAAACTAAGAGAAGTACATGCGGACAGCCGATTCGCTATGAGGCCAGTTTTATAGTAAACCTTTTACATTGTACATTACAAACTCGTGTTTTTCGTGTTAATTTACATTATTATTTTATGGTTTTGCAGTTCGCTAACAGTCTGACCTATGAACTCGATTTTTTGCTTTGTTAAAGTCTAAACACATCCTAATTAGATTCGCGATTAAGAGTAAAAAAGTGCGCCACTTGTTGCATTTACGAGCGCACCCCGGATGCAGCATTTTCTGCTACAATTGGAGCAGCAGCAGTTGGAGCATCCACAGCAGCAGGTGGAGCGGCGGCAGCTTCTCCGCCATTGTTGACTGCCTGAGGCTGAGCTGCTGCCTTAGTGGCAGCGGCAGCGGCGGCCACCTCGGTGGAATCGGCCGGCGGCAGGTCGGACTTGGCCACCTGGACGAAGCCAACAAGAAGGTCGCCATCCGCGCCCTGAGCAGCCACGGCGGCTTTGACCTCGGCCGAGTCGGCGGGCGGAACGTCAGCGCCGTTTACCATTTCGAAATCATCGGTGGCAACATCCCTGACTGCAGCTGGCGGCTCCGCCGGCGCCTTAGCAGGCGATGTGGACCGCGGCTTCGCCGACGGAGTTTTCTGCTTTTTAGCCGGAGATGGGGCGGCAGGCGGCGGTGGCGGAGGCTGCGGCCGGGATGCCAGACGGCCGGAGCGGCGCTGCGGCTGGGCGTTGGCCGAGTCGGTAGCGGCGGCGGCAGAACGTTTTCGTGGCATGTTGCTTATAAAATCAGCTGATTGCAATTTACAGCTGAGCTCTATGGCTGAAAGTTGATGAAAACAGCGCATTACTCAAATTTGACTCAAATTCCTAATTGCTCAACAACAAAAAGTCAAGCTACTTTGTCAGATTTTTACTGCCCCTACTTAAATACTTTTTAGTCGATGATAGCTGTGTCATTTGGCATTCTAAGTCAAAACTCAAGATGCCAATTTTGAATGCCAGGATGCCAGACTGACATCGGTCAAAAAATATATCAGCATCTCTACCTTATGCCTTAACATTGTTGAGCCTCTCTGATCCACAGAAGCTGCAAGTCTACAGATTGTTCAGATTTGACAATCCTAAGAACCTAATATACTTATATAATTATTGAAATATCCAATGAAATATGAATTTAAAAAGTACAGAACTTATATTAGATAGCATCTGGCTTGGAAAACTGGGGTGGCAATTTGACAACTAGGATGAAAAATTCAAGATCCAAAATTTTAAGCTGATGTGTTATAAAACACATAGACTAGATAACTACACTTTGGTGCCAAACACTGATTTTAAGCCATATGATAAATGTCTAGTTGTAAGGCTTGTTATATATTAGAATGTTATTATTAGTGACTGCAATAAAATTTGCCTTGACACTTTTAATAATTATTTTTTATAATTTTGAGGTAGGCCTTGTTATTAAGAAATGTTTTCTCAGAAAGTGTTGCATTTGAAAGTATGCTAATTTGTTTAAATGCATAAAATATTAGAAATACTGTAAATATTTTAATTTTTTTAAATCACACTAAAAGGGCTTATAAATACATGAGCAGCTAGCAAGAGACGAATCAACTTGCCTTGTGCTTGAGACTTGTTCCATTCAAAACCTTAAGCAATACTACTGAGTTAAGTTATTTAAAAGCATCAAAGCCTCAAGATTGGGAGAAGTTGATCCATTCTTAGAGAACAATATATCCCGATTCATAATCTAAAAAGTCACCTTAGAAGGTAGAAATCCTACCACAGAGTAGAGTAATCTAGACTCAGGGTCTGGGAAACCTGCCTCAGGCAAAATACCTAGCAAGTAAGCTGTGACCCTCTGATCCTGAGAATTCCTAGGACTGAATGAATAAAAATTGTTAGAGTAGTATAGAAATAGAGTCGACAGTGCCATAAGACTGCTCAGGCTAGTAGATAAGTACATGCGCTACCAGTAGATAATTACATATGCTACCAATATAAAAAGTAAACATATAGGCAATAAGTACATTCATGCAACACCTGTAAAAGTACAAGTAATATAAAAATCATTATAACAACTTAGTGGCCGCTTTTTAAAAAGAAATTTATAGGGAAAGAAGAAACAGCCTTATCACAGCTGGTATCAGAAGTAAGATCATCCCAGAGGATAGAAATTAGCCCTGGGACAAATTTGTTTTTTTATTTATATAAGTTTTAGAGAAAATAGCAAATTTATTGTTTCTTGTTATTTTCAAGTAGTAGTTAATTTTAGGTGTGAATTTTTTTTACAAATTTCTTTTATAATCATATGCATTTTGTTTTTTTGTGGCACAAAATTTTTTGCCCATTGGCTAGAGTATTAGCACCCATTAAAATGCAGAATCTATAGTAGAATTAGAATAGAATAATAGTTAAAAATGCAGAATTTGAAGCAAAATTATAAATTGTAAATTTAAAAAAAATAAAGTATAGAAAAAGGCAAAATATTTGAATCAATCAAAAATAAGTAAATTTCTAAATTGATATATATATATCTATGAGTAAAAAATATTTTTATTTAAAAAATACATTTAGCCTTTACAGCAATATAACCATATAAAAATAAATTTATAGTATAATATGATTCTACATTAGGGCTAGGAATACTAAACTAAACTATAAATAGCAACATATAGGCCCTATTAGGCTATTAGTAATTAGGCCTATTAAAAGTAATAAATATAGTTTCCTTCATGAATAATATAGCTGATAAGCAAGCAGGTAGCCAGGATTCATGTTAGAGGGAAAAGATAGAGATATAAATCCATCTTCAATAGAAGTGATGGAAGCAAAATATAAAAGCAATAAAAAATCTCTAATGTCCCCCTCTTTGTGTCCATTGCTACACAGATAGATCCCTAAAAGATGGCCTTTACCATAGTCAGGATCATGTCATTGTATATGCCAGAATAAAAAGTCCCCTAAAAAATCTATGCCACTTCATACTGAAATGTATGCCAAGGTCCAAGGAACTTACGCCAGGTTTTCTAGGCTTTGCAACAATAAATGACCTTTTTTTTACATGTTACATTTTTAACAATAAAAATTTAACAAATGTGTGGTTTTCCTTTAAAGTAAATTTTTGTTTAATTTTTTGTTTAAGTTTTTTTTAGAAAATCAACACAATTAGTTTGCATGGAATTTTAATTTTTTATAAATCACGAATAGTTATGAACTTTCATCTTTGCTTACTAGTTTTACGGTTTTTATGATTTTATAATAAGATTCTGAGGTTACGGTGTTATGCCAACAATTGCTAATATTAACTTTAGCGTAAAGGTATGCTGCTTGGCATATTTACGCCACGGCATCACGCCAAAAGGTACGCCAAATATATTTTGCCTCATTTTTTTATGCCAATTGTATGCCAAAAAAGTAAAATTTTCAATTGTACGCCGGAAATTTCCGGCGTAATGTACATCATCTTGACTATGAGGCCTTTATAGCTTTGGGGTCTGCATCCTCCCCAATGGCTATATGCTAGCTATGCATGCCTAGCACACTGGAAGTCTCTATTATCTTTCAGAATGAGGTTCTCACTATTAGCTCCTACATAGCAGTGCTGATTCACTTGCAAAACAAGGAAGTGGCAACTCCCTTTATATATCCTTGCCTTTGGCTCTGATCTCTGCAGCTATAATCAATTGCAACATTGATACTTGGGCCTCTGCCTTGCATAGGGACAGATGGATGAACCTTACTAACTAGGCCTATTGCCAATCTTGTGCAACAGTCCTTTGTCTATCTTAAAAGCTCAAAACTATTCTTCTGAACCTGTAGCGACTTTCTTCATTTGTTCCACCTTCTCGCGTATGTTTGTATGTCTTAATTCTGATTGGCTGCCTCTCTGTGCTTATCTGATCCTTCAATTAAATAGTCTGTAGTTTTCTCTTAGTATTTTCTCGACATGGCGCCCAAACAGGGACTGTCCACTGTCTCTTCTATCTGAGCTCGATGTCTTTGCTTCTCTTGGTTTCCACTTTTTTATTTGTCTTGATTGAATCTAATGTGTTTTTTGTCGATCATTTTGCCACCAATTATTCATGGAATTCTTTGTTATCGTTTCGTTTCGTTGCGTTTTTTGTTGTTGTTTTTTTGTTGTTTCGCTAATCTCGCAAAGCTTCCTTTTTTGGTCGTTTCTGACGCTCTTTTTTGTTTTTTTTTCCGACAGAAATGACAACAAGGTCTTTGTCATTTGGGGGAGTGTAGCGACTTTCTTCATTTGTTCCACCTTCTCGCATATGTTTGTATGTCTTAATTCTGATTGGCTGCCTCTCTGTGCTTATCTGATCCTTCAATTAAATAGTCTGTAGTTTTCTCTTAGTATTTTCTCGACAGAACCAAAGCAGAAAGGATATCCAAGCTTTTGCTATAACCCTCATTAGCCACAGCCATAGCTACTTTGCTAGGCACTGCTTTTTCCAGGGTGACATCCAGAATGAACTGTCTCTTGTGGCTATGACAATGAAGATGTACAGCTCTTCGTCTGTGAATGTTCATTCTTCACTAGAAAGTGGCTAAACTACCTTGGTCAAAATCCATCTAATGATGATGTGATGTTTGCAGACTCAAAAATATCCCACAACTCATCATATTCCTTTGAGCAACTAGATAAGCCTCTTTCTTCTCCAATGAAAAAATGCTGCCCTTCACCATTGTCAAACTGGGTCACCAAGGTTTAGTAGAAAGGGCAGCCTATAGACTTGAATTGAAAGCTATTTCAATAAGCCATGGGGATAACTGGAAATTATTGACATGGATCCGTGTGGATAAAATTGGAATTATTGGCATGGGACCGTGGGGATAAGCACTTCCAATTAATAAATGGAAGAAAAAATGACAAGTGCAAGAATCGCGAAAAAGTTTTAGACCAAGGGCCTGGCAATCTCCTAAATTACTGCATTAAATTATTTTTCAGTTTTTTAAACTTTTCACTACACTAGGTGACTAGCAGACAAAAAAAGAATATTTTTAGACTCATAGAGACGAGCAAGGCATAAATGCAGTTTCCTGCGTTAAATTATTTTATCGTAAAATTACGAAATTGTTTCTCCGGAAAAACACGTCGCCACATGAATTCGCCAAGGTAGCCTCGAAGAGCCCATCACTGGTAGGTACCATACATCGTGCGGAAGTTGCGCTTCAAGTGGGCCCACAACCCTTCGATAGTGTTGGTCGGTGCAGGTGGACGTTGCGTTGGAGCTGAAATAAAGGCAAATTTAAACGAAAAAATAAGTTAACGCGGGAAACTAACTGAACAAAAACGTTCGAAGAAAAACGAAGTCAAAAAAATACTTGTACCTTATAAGAGATACCTAAAGACAATTTAAAATACATTTAGGTAAATTAAACAACTTTCTTACCAAGTTATTAATGATCTGTGTCCATTTTTGTGTTTAAATTTGTTTATGTTTGGTTTTAATAGCAACGCAATTTAATAGTTCAAGGGTTTAATAAATGAATTTATTTGTACAACTCGTATTTCGTGCGCATCATAGACGGATCATCAATTAAGTAGAATTACTCGAATAAACCTAAAATCATCGTGAAATAATAACCTTTTATTATTTTATATAATAAAATTTATTTATAAAATAACATTCTTCATTTTTTTATCATGACATCCTACAAGGTAAAAATCAATTTTATTGTTCCTTATTGAATAGACTCGCTGTGAATTCGGAAAACTTTTTACTTTCATACATAGGCCTACCAGTGATATATAATATAGCCACTGCCCACTGTACCTATCATGTATTTTACTGTACTGTACACTAATATAACCAGTATTTAGTACTTAGTTTTTTTAGTGTAGAGGAAATATCATATTAGATTAGGATATTGTGTTAATAAAGGTAATAAAATAGTTTACACTTGAATGGACAGTGATTGGATGGAGTGACAGAGTGAGTAGTATTGACTAACACCATTGTATTGAAAGAATTAATAATTGATTATACATTATTCTTCTTCATTGTTGCCAAATTTATTTGTCACTGAATTGGTCAGCACAGCATCTATTTAGAAATTACTTACACTTCATTGTGATAATTAAAAAAAAATTTTTCAAAATTTTTAAGACTTAAGCAGTGACAAATCTAGAGGGAGGGCAACTCCTAGGTCCCTATTGTGTTGCAGATGCCCTTCCCCTCTTTCACAAGCTTTGCTATGGCTAAACTTATATATAAAGGAAGAATATTGCAATTTAGGCTTATTTGGGGCTTTTTTGGGCCAACCCAAGAACTTAGGCCAAAATGTCCCCTTATTTTAAAAATCCTAGATCAGCCACTAGACTTAATATCTATATTTTTTAGGTAATCAAGATTCAAGATTAAGCCTAATTAGCATCTGATAAGGCCAATTTGCACTATTTTGTCTATCAATATTAATATTGTTACTTGTTAAATATAGAATAATGATAATCAAAAGTGGCAGATAGAGCAGCAGATAGAGAGATGATAGAGTAGTAGATAAAAGCTAGATGCTAGAGCATTTTCTGATACCATTTTTATCCATTTTGGTCATAGGCATCATTTTTTACTATGGCATTATGTTGTAGCACCAATTCAAAATTAAAAATAATATTAGGAAACAAATTAAAAGACTGCCATAACTGCATAATATTATAGTTACAAATATTCATGAAATTACAAATCTTTACTTTTTTGAGATCTCAAAGATTAAAGTGCCAAGATCTTGTTTAACCCCTAACATACCTATTTGAAATATTTAAAATTTAAAAAATGTTTGCATATATGCTAGAAAATTTGAATATACAGAGCAGAAAGATCTGGTATAAACTATTAGTATACAAATTGGCATTTAAAAGGCCTGTTATACCCTTTGGCATACTATTTGGGATAGTGCAGAACAAGCAAAGGGATAATTAGGGACTCCACTATATGAGCTCAAGTTGACAGGCCCTTTATTTTCAATATAATTGTTTAATACTATATTGTTAGGTTGACTGACTTGTTAGATTTGTTATGCTTCTCTAATAATCTCTTAATTAAGGCTGCTGACTCCAAGCGAGAGGAATTTAGAAAGTACTTGGAAAAGGCTGGTGTGTTGGATGCCTTGACTAAAGGTAAGCATCTTAATAACCTTTTTTACTAATCCAAGTCTCACCATATACTAGAAATGCATTGCATTGCCATCTTACCAAATTCTCAAATCCAGCTACTTATCATAAATCGGTCACGATTCCTTGCAATTCACCCACGCTCTCCAACTGCAGTGCTTGTTGGCCTGTACGAAGAGCCAGAGAAGCCCAACAATGCGCTGGAGTTTCTCAAGCAGCACCTGGGCACTGCCGGGCCAGACGCCCCAGACGTTGAGGCTATGAAAGTTGAGATCACAGAGCTGAGGACCCGGGTTGAGCAGCTCGAGGCTGAGAATCAGGAGCTGCGCGAGAAGGTAGGCCACATGTGGCTCGCGAAGCCTCTCTAACCAGCCCTCGCTTCCTTTAAAACTTCGCGATAGCAATCCCATCTGCTCAACGTTGGTGTCTCAGATCTCTCTCTCTCTCTCTCTCTGAGGTTCTGAGGTTCCATAACTAATCGTTGAATATTAATTTGCCAATAAAACAAATTTTCAGGTGCAACAGTACGACCCGGCTGGCGGAGCTGCTGCAGCCGCTGAGTGATGCCAAATGAGTGCGCGAGTGCGATTCCTGGAAACAATAACTGTTTGCTGGCCAATTAGCAAACTGGAATCAGAATCCCTCTGCTGTTTATCCAATCCCCTTTTTTATTCTTTTCGTCTATTTGATTTTTGTGTCCGCTATACTCTCTTCGTGTTCTGTCTTTTCTTTCTTTACACAAAACAAAAAGCTCTTATCGGTTTTTAATCTGTGTTTTTATTTGTAGCAGATGCTGTTACACTACTTTGAGTAGGCGCGACGTTGTAATTTTCCGCGCGTTTTTTCACTTCGATAATTATAGTGGTGTTTTTTTATTTTTTATTAAAAATCAGTTCTTAAGCTGACCACAGTTTTATTGGGGCTGGGCCATACAGTAAGGCAATCAGCTGTTTCAGACTCGCAGTGTTTTCATATCACAACGAAATTACCTTGGTGGGACCAAGCGAATCTGTTAGGTTTGTTATTTCCAACAGTAGATATTTTGTTTGTATCTCAAATCCCAAACCTATTAAAATACATTGTCTCTTTATTTAGACTACACAAATATATCACGTGTCTCGACATGACCATGCAGCGTGCTTTTGTATGTTTTGTTCCTAGGCGGAACCAAATTTTCTCTTACAGTTCCTTTGCATTGCTTTTTAGTGTAGATTTTTAAAGAGTTTTATACATCCCAATCAATGGGAGTTATCCATCACAATCAATGGGAGTTATCCATCACAATCAATGGGAAATATCCATCCCAATCAATGGGAAATATCCATCCCAATCAATGGGAAATATCCATCCCAATCAATGGGAAATATCCATCCCAATCAATGGGAAATATCCATCCCAATCAATGGGAAATATCCATCCCAATCAGTGGGAAATATCCATCCCAATCAATGGGAGTTATCCATCCCAATCAATGGGAAATATCCATCCCAATCAATGGGAGTTATCCATCCCAATCAATGGGAAATATCCATCCCAATCAATGGGAGTTATCCATCCCAATCAATGGGAAATATCCATCCCAATCAATGGGAGTTATCCATCCCAATCAATGGGAAATATCCATCCCAATCAATGGGAGTTATCCATCCCAATCAATGGGAAATATCCATCCCAATCAATGGGAGTTATCCATCCCAATCAATGGGAAATATCCATCCCAATCAATGGGAGTTATCCATCCCAATCAATGGGAAATATCCATCCCAATCAATGGGAGTTATCCATCCCAATCAATGGGAAATATCCATCCCAATCAATGGGAGTTATCCATCACAATCAATGGGAAATATCCATCCCAATCAATGGGAAATATCCATCCCAATCAATGGGAGTTTTCCATCCCAATCAATGGGAAATACCCATCCCAATCAATGGGAGTTATCCATCACAATCAGTGGGAAATATCCATCCCAATCAATGGGAGTTATCCATCCCAATCAATGGGAGTTATCCATCCCAATCAATGGGAGTTATCCATCCCAATCAATGGGAAATATCCATCCCAATCAATGGGAGTTATCCATCCCAATCAATGGGAAATATCCATCCCAATCAATGGGAGTTATCCATCACAATCAATGGGAAATATCCATCCCAATCAATGGGAAATATCCATCCCAATCAATGGGAGTTTTCCATTCCAATCAATGGGAAATACCCATCCCAATCAATGGGAGTTATCCATCACAATCAATGGGAAATATCCATCCCAATCAATGGGAGTTATCCATCACAATCAGTGGGAAATACCCATCCCAATCAGTGGGAAATATCCATCCCAATCAATGGGAAATATCCATCCCAATCAATGGGAGTTTTCCATCCCAATCAATGGGAAATACCCATCCCAATCAATGGGAGTTATCCATCACAATCAATGGGAAATATCCATCCCAATCAATGGGAGTTATCCATCCCAATCAATGGGAAATACCCATCCCAATCAATGGGAGTTATCCATCACAATCAATGGGAAATATCCATCCCAATCAATGGGAGTTTTTCATCCCAATCAATGGGAGTTTTCCATCCCAATCAATGGGAAATACCCATCCCAATCAGATGGAAATACCCATCCCAATCAGTGGGAAATATCCATCACAATCAGTGGGAAATATCCATCCCAATCAATGGGAAATATCCATCCCAATCAATGGGAGTTATCCATCCCAATCAATGGGAGTTATCCATCCCAATCAATGGGAAATATCCATCCCAATCAATGGGAGTTATCCATCCCAATCAATGGGAAATATCCATCCCAATCAATGGGAGTTATCCATCACAATCAATGGGAAATATCCATCCCAATCAATGGGAAATATCCATCCCAATCAATGGGAGTTATCCATCCCAATCAATGGGAGTTATCCATCCCAATCAATGGGAAATATCCATCCCAATCAATGGGAGTTATCCATCCCAATCAATGGGAAATATCCATCCCAATCAATGGGAGTTATCCATCCCAATCAATGGGAAATATCCATCCCAATCAATGGGAAATATCCATCCCAATCAATGGGAGTTTTCCATCCCAATCAATGGGAGTTTTCCATCCCAATCAATGGGAAATACCCATCCCAATCAGATGGAAATACCCATCCCAATCAATGGGAAATATCCATCCCAATCAATGGGAGTTTTCCATCCCAATCAATGGGAGTTTTCCATCCCAATCAATGGGAAATACCCATCCCAATCAGATGGAAATATCCATCCCAATCAATGGGAAATATCCATCCCAATCAATGGGAAATATCCATCCCAATCAATGGGAGTTTTCCATCCCAATCAATGGGAGTTTTCCATCCCAATCAATGGGAAATACCCATCCCAATCAGATGGAAATATCCATCCCAATCAATGGGAAATATCCATCCCAATCAGTGGGAAATACCCATCCCAATCAGTGGGAAATATCCATCCCAATCAATGGGAAATATCCATCCCAATCAATGGGAAATATCCATCCCAATCATTGGGAAATATCCATCCCAATCAATGGGAAATATCCATCCCAATCAATGGGAAATATCCATCCCAATCAATGGGAAATATCCATCCCAATCAATGGGAGTTATCCATCACAATCAGAGGAAAATATTCATCCCAATCAATGGGAGTTACCCATCCCAATCAATGGGAAATACCCATCCCAATCAATGGGAAATACCCATCCCAATCAATGGGAAATACCCATCCCAATCAATGGGAAATATCCATCCCAATCAATGGGAGTTATCTATCCCAATCAGTGGGAAATATCCATCCCAATCAATGGGAGTTATCCATCCCAATCAGTGGGAAATATCCATCCCAATCAATGGGAGTTATCCATCACAATCAGTGGGAAATATCCATCCCAATCAATGGGAGTTATCCATCCCAATCAATGGGAGTTATCCATCCCAATCAGTGGGAAATATCCATCCCAATCAATGGGAAATATCCATCCCAATCAGTGGGAAATATCCATCCCAATCAGATGGAAATATCCATCCCAATCAATGGGAGTTATCCATCCCAATCAATGGGAGTTATCCATCCCAATCAATGGGAGTTATCCATCCCAATCAATGGGAAATATCCATCCCAATCAATGGGAAATATCCATCCCAATCAATGGGAAATATCCATCCCAATCAATGGGAAATATCCATCCCAATCAATGGGAAATATCCATCCCAATCAATGGGAAATATCCATCCCAATCAATGGGAAATATCCATCCCAATCAATGGGAGTTATCCATCCCAATCAATGGGAAATATCCATCCCAATCAATGGGAGTTATCCATCCCAATCAATGGGAAATATCCATCCCAATCAATGGGAGTTATCCATCACAATCAATGGGAAATATCCATCCCAATCAATGGGAAATATCCATCACAATCAATGGGAGTTATCCATCCCAATCAATGGGAAATATCCATCCCAATCAATGGGAAGTATCCATCCCAATCAGTGGGAATTGGAGAGCATCCGATAGAGCATCTTTTGAGAGCATCCGATATGTATCGATAGCAAACTATTTCGGCACCCACAGCAGCACAAATAGAAAAATGTCGTCTTCTTCCTCCCTGTCAATGCCGGTCGCTGATGAGTCCGAGGATGCAGAGGAGAAGCTGCGCATTCTGCAGCAGCTGCTGGCCTCGCAAGACTCCGGCGCAGCCCCAGCCGCCGCCGGTGCCCCGGCCAGCCGTCAGGTGGCCTACGAGCCCGGGCTGTGCATCAAAACCCGTCAGGAGCCGGGCGGTGCCAAGCTGTTCATCAACTTGTGCCGCAGCGCCGACCTGCCGGCGCCGCCAGAGGCCTCGGACGAGCAGCTGGCCAAACTGCTGGAGGATCCGGACAGCCACGCGGCCAGATTCCGGGTGCCGCTGAGCATCGGCGAGCCGCGGGCCGAGCGAGATCACGCGGGCTCCGCGTGCACAGCGATTGACGTTGTGGCCCACCCGAGCCTGCTGGACCGGATGCGCGCCAGCGACCTGTACCGGAACTTCGCCATCAGCTTGGCTGTGGAGGGCGCCGAGGCCAAGCACGGGTTGAGTTTGAGCAGGCGGGATCTGACTGTGCTGCGGAATAAGAAATACGTTGGCAGCATTGAGCAGCAGGCGGCGCAGCACTTTGTGCGGTCCGGCGGCCCGCCAAAGCCGTTTATTCAGGTAAGACCGTTTTCTTCTGAAGATCGCCCATTGGAAATCTCCCCTAAGATTCCAACCTTGGAAATCCTCTCTATCTCTAGAAATCGCTCATTGGAAATCTCCCCTATCTGAGAATCGCCCATTGGAAATCTCCCCTATCTGAGAATCGCCCATTGGAAATCTCCCCTATCTGAGAATCGCCCATTGGAAATCTTCCCTATCTGAGAATCGCCCATTGGAAATCTTTCCTGACAATTGCCCATTGGAAATCTCCCCCTATCTGACAATTGCCCATTGGAAATCTCCCCCTATCTAAGAATCGGCCATTGGAAATCTCCCCCTATCTGACAATTGCCCATTGGAAATCTCCCCCTATCTGAGAATCGCCCATTGGAAATCTTCCCTATCTGACAATCGCCCATTGGAAATCTCCCCTATCTGAGAATCGCCCATTGGAAATCTTCCCTATCTGAGAATCGCTCATTGGAAATCTCACCTGTCTCCCGAGAGACCCAGAAAGTCCCCATCTCCCCAGCTGAGTTCAATTGGAGTCGCACCGCCCAAATCCAGGAAGTGTCTGGCAGCGAGGCGACGGCCCCACAGCCCGGCTCGTCTCCCTCCGTATCGTCGAAGACGCCGCCCCGGCCGGAGTTCCGGCTGGTGCAGAAGCCGCCGTACGGTTCGCCCAGCCATTTCGTGTGCGAGATCCGCCTGCCGCTCATCAGCTCTGCCGGCTCCTTGCAACTGCAGGTTGGCGGCGACCGCCTGCTGCTCACCTGCCGCAGCCGGGCCTACCGGCTGGACTTCTACCTGCCCGTCTGCATCGACCAGGCCGCCTGCTGCGCCCAGTTTGATGCCGATAGCAGACTGCTCACCGTTACTATGCCTGTTGAGGGTGGGCCTGCCGCGTAGCTTGGCGTGTGTTCGTGTTGTTGCTTTGGTGTGCGCGACTGTTGGCTGCAGTGACATTGGCTGCCAGTGTGATATTGACTGCCAGTGTGACATTGACTGCCAGTGTGACATTGACTGCCAGTGTGACATTGACTGTCAGTGTGACATTGACTGCCAGTGTGACATTAACTGCCAGAGTGACATTGACTGTCAGTGTGACATTGACTGCCAGTGTGATATTGACTGTCAGTGTGACATTGACTGCCAGTGTGATATTGACTGCCAGTGTGACATTGACTGTCAGTGCGACATTAACTGTCAGTGTGACATTGACTGCCAGTGTGACATTGACTGTCAGTGCGACATTAACTGTCAGTGTGACATTGACTGTCAGTGCGACATTAACTGTCAGTGTGACATTGACTGCCAGTGTGACATTGACTTTCAGTGTGATATTGACTTTCAGTGTGACATTGACTGTCAGTGTGACATTGACTGCCAGTGTGACATTGACTGTCAGTGTGACATTGACTGTCAGTGTGACATTGACTGCCAGTGTGACATTGTCTGCCAGTGTGACATTGACTGCCAGTGTGACATTGACTGCCAGTGTGACATTGACTGCCAGTGTGACATTGGCTGCCAGTGACATCTTAGCACATTACACAATGACACCATTTTTCATCGTGTTGAAGGTCTGGAAGGTTCGTCAGGTCGAGAAAGCCGCTAGTTGACTACGAGGGTATTAGAGCGAGAAAGTTGATTCTGTGTGCAAACTCTCCGTCCAGCATGTACTTGTATGAAACTTGTATGAATCAATGTATCTGTGCCTGCAAAGATTATTGATTTGCAGTTAATCCTTAGCTGCTGGCAGCTGTTAATCATATGAGACGCTTTGCAATTTTTGCATAACCATTTTTTTCTTAAAAAGAAACCGATTGCGATAAGTGATTTTGAATTTCACTTTTAGTTTTTGTACTTTTTGTCTTCTTTATTCAAAAGTTTGTAGATATTTTGTTGATTATCACATAATTGTTTTGCCTGTAACTGGTTTCTCAGACAGAAAATAATTTTTTGCCTCTGATTAGTCAGAAAGAGGTCTGTCTGTCTCTATCTGGTCCAGAAAACATTGTCCTCTGATTCGTCAGAGAAAATGGTTTGCCAGTCGCTGATTGGTCTAGAGAGAGAAAATGGTTTGCCAGTCGCTGATTGGTCTAGAGAGAGAAAATGGTTTGCCAGTCGCTGATTGGTCTAGAGAGAGAAAATGGTTTACCAGTCGCTGATTGGTCTAGAGAGAGAAAATGGTTTGCCAGTCGCTGATTGGTCTAGAGAGTGGTTTACTAGTCGCTGATTAGTCTAGAGGGAGAAATGGTTTACCAGTCGCTGATTGGTCTAGAGGTCTAAAGAGAGAATGGTTTCCCAGTCGCTGATTGGTAACGGTTTGCCAGTCGCTGATTGGTCTAGAGAGAGAGAATGGTTTGCCAGTCGCTGATTGGTAACGGTTTGCCAGTCGCTGATTGGTCTAGAGAGAGAGAATGGTTTGCCAGTCGCTGATTGGTCTAGAGAATGGTTTCCCAGTCGCTGATTGGTCTAGAGAATGGTTTCCCAGTCGCTGATTGGTAACGGTTTGCCAGTCGCTGATTGGTCTAGAGAGAGAGAATGGTTTGCCTGTTGCTTCAATAAGCTTTTACTTTGTTTCCATGTTTATCTGGCTTGTCTAAGGTTGGCATTTTCTGTCTTTATTAATAACCGGAAAATATTCTGAAAACATTACGACCCCTCAAGCCAATTCCAGAGTTAAAGCATCGCTGAGCTCTCCAGGCCGACAATCCGCCCAGCTCCCATGGCCGCCGCCCCGCCCGCTGGCAAGACGCCAATCAGCTTACTGCAGGAGTTCAGCGTCAAGCGCTCCATCACCCCGGTGTACGATCTCATCGCCAACGAGGGCCCGGTGCACGAGCCGCTGTTCGTGTTCCAGTGCCGCGCTGGCGCCTTCTCCGGCATCGGCCGGGGTGTCAGCAAGAAGCGGGCCAAGCACAATGCCGCTCACGCCACCCTGCGGAAGATGCTGAACGATGGCGCTGCCCTCACCGAGCCTGAGTGCGCCACCATCAACCAGCTGTGCCAGGCCGACTCTGTTGCACCTTCGGGCAGCTCCGCGGCTGCGGCCGCTGCTGCTGCCAGCGCTGCCGCTGCTGCCGCTGCCGCCGCCGCTGCCGCTGCTTCAGCTGACGGCGGCGACTACGAAAACTCAGCTGCTGCCGCGGCTGCCACCGACGCGGCTGCCGCCGCTGCCTACCTGGCCAATCTGGAGGAGGACGACGAGGAGGCGGCCGGAAATCCCGTCGGCGAGCTGCAGGAGCTGTGCCAGCGCCGGCTGTGGCCGCAGGCCGCCTTTCACTTCGCCTGCTCGCCGGGCCCGGCGCAGACCCGCCAGTTCGTCTGCACTGCCAGCCTGTGGCGCTGGGAGCAGCAGGCCTGCGCCAGGTCCAAGCGCCTGGCTAAACGGCGGGCTGCTCAGGTGAGGCTGCGAACTTGAGTTTTGGCTGCGGGGGAACTGCGCAGATTGTTGGGGAGCTGCTCATATTGTAGGGAAATTGCTCACATTGTAGGAGAGCTGCTCACATTGTAGGGAAACTGCTCAGATTGTTGGGGAACTGCTCAGATTGTTGGGGAACTGCTCAGATTGTTGGGGAACTGCTCAGATTGTTGGGGAACTGCTCAGATTGTTGGGGAACTGCTCAGATTGTTGGGGAACCTCTCAGATTGTTGGGGAACTCCTCAGATTGTAAGGGAGCTGCTCACATTGTAGAGGAACTACTCATTGTTGGGGTGCTGCTCACATTGTAGAGGAACTACTCATTGTTGGGGTGCTGCTCACATTGTAGAGGAACTGCTCATTGTTGGGGTGCTGCTCACATTGTAGAGGAACTACTCATTGTTGGGGTGCTGCTCACATTGTAGAGGAACTACTCATTGTTGGGGTGCTGCTCACATTGTAGAGGAACTGCTCATTGTTGGGGAACTGCTCACATTGAAGAGGAACTGCTCACATTGATGTGGAACTGCTCACATTGTAGAGGAACTGCTTACATTGATGTGGAACTGCTCACATTGTAGAGGAACTGCTTACATTGATGTGGAACTGCTCACATTGTAGAGGAACGGCCAAGAAGCGTCCCAAAGTCACTTGCGTCGCCTCAGATTGGTTGCAGATAACACAGGTAAAATAGGAAAGAAGTGACTCTGAACGATTTTTAAAAACGACAAGATGTCACGGTACAAGTCGCCAAAAAATTGTCAGAGTCCAAGAATCAGTTTGAAACGTTTTATTGTCTGCGACTCTGTAACGACTCTGGGGCCATAGAGTCGTATTTGAGCTGTGTTAGAGTCGCACAGCTCACTGTACCGGTAGCGTCACAAGAGTCGCTAGAGAGTTGTTTGCAACCACTTTTTAGCGATTCTTGTCACGGTACCGTTTTCAATGGGTTAGTGCTCGACAGGCGACAGACAGAGAACAGTCAAAGAGCTCATACTCCTTTCGTTAAGCCCTCTCCCAACGGCCAGAGTAGGTGTGGTTAATGCAGAACGGTATATAAATCCCTAATTCTGCTATTCCAATCCCAGCAGCACCCGCCCGTCTCCCACAGGCCCTCCTAGACCGAATCCGCGCCGAGAAGCTGACGATCCCGCAGGAGGAGCTGGACCTACTCGAAGAGGCCGAAATCCCCGTCGGCCGGGGCGCCGGCGAGGCCGGCCGCTCGTCCAGTCCGGCCAGGCTGTCCGCCACGGCCGGCACCGAGATCAACCGGCTGTTCGCCGGCCTTCGCGCTCGCAAAGGCGGCCCGACGCTCGGCCAGTTGGCCGAGTCGGCAGGTGGCGATGCCGACTGTCCGAAGGCGAGGCTGGAGGCGCTGGCGGCCGCGCACCGGTTCGCGCTGAACTTTCACGACTTGGCCGCGGGGCGCAGCGGCAAGGCGCCCTGCCTCCTGCGCCTGGGCACCGCGCCGCCGCTGGCAGCCGCAGGGTCCGGCGCCACGCCGGAGGAGGCGCGCGTCGAAGCCTGCCGCGCCGCTTTGGAGGCGCTGGCGGTGCTGACGGACCCGCACGGGCGGCCAGTCTAAACTGACTGTTGGAGTGAACTGCTGTGACTGCTGGGGCTGTTGGAGTGACCTGCTGGAGCTGTTGGAGTGAACTTCTGGGGCTGTTAGAGTGAACTGCTGGGGCTGTTGGCGTGAACTGCTGAGTTTGGGAATCCTGTCCCTCTGGTCTTACTCCAGAGCAATATTAGAGTAATTGCATTTTATTAAACGTTTAAACTTAATAATTTATTGTTAGGCACTTTTTTCAATTGTCACTCACATTGTGAATTGAAATTTTAAAATGTTGAATTGCTGCAATGTTTGTGTACAAACCTGCTACTTACAGTAGATATCATCAATGATCCAAATTGTTGCTGCGATGCAGTCTGAACTGTCATTTTTCAGTTAGTTTATATCTCATATTTTTATTAACTTGAAATAAATATCATTTCGCCAGAAGACAGACTTCTTGTAAATCAGCTGGCACACTTTAACAAGTTTGAGACTCCGTTTGGTTGTTTAATTTTCTTAGAAATGCATTCACACATAAAGTGCATTTACATGTACTACTAATGGTGCTCCCAACGACTCAATTAGGACAGGGATCTTCGGCTGAGTTTTTTAACTAGAAGAATTCTCAATCGAGTCCGTTTATTATTCGCGCAAACCCAGTCCCCAAATTGTTTTCTGAGAAACACAACTTTCCCGTCTTCTACTTGAGTCGTCTTTGGGTGGTCCTTGAATTTTTCAGAGTTTCGCGGTCCCCGCCTGCAATAAAAATTCTCTGAGAACCGGGTCCAGCCGGCTATCCTCAGGTTCGAATGCTGAAAATGGGGAATAATATTTTTCTGAGAAGCCGCCGATGAGCAACCCGTCAAAATTGCCTTGCTGCTTTCTTTGCTTTTTTTAATTAGTGATTAGGCTTTGGCAGCGCGGAGGCCTGACTGACGCGTCACGCAGAGTCTCGCGAACCGCGGTGGCATCAGCTGCTGTGCCATTGTCGAGTCTCAGCTCTGGTCTGTCCTCCTCTTTTTCAACTCGACATCGCGTGCTGCAAATGTTAGGAACTGTTCACTAATTACCTGAGCAGGGCCGTGTTTTGCTGCTGTTTTTTTTTAAGGGAAAACACGATTCTTCGTTGCCTTCTAATAATCCATCTGTTTCTTCTGTCGAGTCTGAGAGTGCGATATCCGATTATTCCGTGAGGCATGTAATTCAGCCTGACATACTATATTTGGAAGTTAAATGATTTTGAGACAGTTTGTCGTCAGCTTTCATTCTTTGGGAAGTTCAAGGAAGTGCGCAGGAAGAAAATTAGTCTGGCAAACTGAGGCCAGAATTCAGGAACCGACAGTGGCTTCCCCAGCAGGTAGACATTCGAATTATCCCGAGTATGCTGATGCCGCAGCGACAGCCGGACATCCCAGAATTGATGAATGCTGCTTGGGGGATAATTATCACACACGAGCCGGCTCGCCCCACAATGAAAAACAAAGTCCGGCAGGGAAATTTTATCACGCAAAACTAGGAGACGACAGGCCTTGCTCTAAACTTGTATTTTCGAGGGAAGTCTGCAGTGTTGTAAGCAACAGCATATACATGTAGATGTAGCTCATCGATTTTGATGTCCCGTCGAAGTAAAAGTACATTTAGCTCGTAGCTACCATCACTGTTTCTGCTGGTTAGAATATTTACTCTCGTACCCCCCTCCCAATATGTGCTTGAATTTATAGCAAAACTAACTATTCTATAATTAACTATTTTGATGGACAAATGCTAGCAAACACTGTGTATAAGTTCGTATATTATTGATTGCATATTAAAACAGTGAAAAGCACAGGTCAGAAAGTAACTTACCTTGCCTGGTACGCAAATCACTAATGCTCGCCCTTCGCTTTGAGCGACTTAATACAGAATAATTTTCTGAATTCTGCAGCTTGAAGTAAAACCTTAACGGTCGAGAAGATGCGTTGAACGAAGATAAAAAACATCGAGAATTTTGGGAGGCGGGAAGTGTCTGACATTATACTGTATGTAAGCCTATCCCACTTAGCAGAGACGAGAATAGTGCACACTACACTCTAACCCCACCCCACTCTGCGGGAGACGAGAATCGCGTACACTACACTCTAACCCACCCCACTCCGCGGGAGACGAGAATCGCGTACACTACACTCTAACCCACCCCACTCCGCGGGAGACGAGAATCGCGTACACTACACTCTAACCCACCCCACTCCGCGGGAGACGAGAATCGCGTACACTACACTCTAACCCACCCCACTCCGCGGGAGACGAGAATCGCGTACACTACACTCTAACCCACCCCACTCCGCGGGAGACGAGAATCGCGTACACTACACTCTAACCCACCCCACTCCGCGGGAGACGAGAATCGCGTACACTACACTCTAACCCACCCCACTCCGCGAGCGCAACCTACACTCTAACCCCACCCCACTCCGTGGGAGACGGAATCGCGAATACAGCTAAAGCAGAAAACTTGACCGCTCACAGAATTTGAACCGTACAATTTAAATCAAATTATTCGGCGACTTATGGCTACCGAGAATATTCACGATGCAAATTTTATCGATCTACTTTGTCTCAATCTAGTTTTCTCAATATTTATTCGTAATAAAGTAGGTGGTTAAAGAATGGGCTGTCATCATTTCAAATTATCGAGCTACCTCGTAGCTGACTGTCCCCTCCCATTGAGTCGCATATCCACTTGAATATTTTATGAGGCCTACGAGCTAGCGAAATGCACTGCCCTGTTTTCAGCGAGAACATTTAGTGGGGTGGAGTGAAGGGAGAGAGGAAAAAGCAAGACTAATCGCTGAGTCCGTAAGCGCTTAGCGGACTGAATCTGATGAAGTTGGACCCCGCTAAGCAGAAATCGGAGTCAAAGAGGGGAGCGAAGAATCAATACGCTTGAGGCTCTGAGTCCCTGAATTCCCTCCCCTCCGCATTCTATCAGTCACGGAATATTCCAGATTGCACTTTTATAACTTTTGAGTGCGGCTTTCTTTAGATCTCAGGATCTGAGAATCGGTCGCATAACTGCCTTAATAAAGTTGATTGTCGATTATTGTCCCCGGTTAATCGATTCTGCGGCTTGAACTTTAAAAGCTAAATTAATCTTCACATTTTGCAGAAAAATTATTTATCAACTTTGGGCTAGGCTGTTTTATGCCACTGTTGATAGAAAACTTGTAAAGGAGGTCACCCTGAAGGATCTCTGGGGTAGCAGGGGTAGCAGCGTTCTGAAGGATCATAGATGAGGGGTAGCCCCGCTCTGAAGGATCATAGATGAGGTGTAGCCCCGCTCTGAAGGATCATAGATGAGGTGTAGCCCCGCTCTGAAGGATCATAGATGAGGGGTAGCCCCGCTCTGAAGGATCATAGATGAGGGGTAGCGGCCCCCTGAAGGATCATAGATGAGGGGTAGCGGCCCCCTGAAGGATCATAGATGAGGGGTAGCGGCCCCCTGAAGGATCATAGATGAGGGGTAGCGGCCCCCTGAAGGATCATAGATGAGGAGTAGCAGCGCCCTGAAGGATGATAAGATGAGGAGAAGTAGAGGATAAAAAGCAAATGATGGAAAGTCAACAGTCTCACAATGAAGCCCAGACCCCCGGACCCCCTCTTACAGCTGCATCCAATGGTCCGTGACTTTTGCTCAGTTTTCAGCTACCAATTAGAAACAATTAAGCTCTCAGTCGTGCCGGCATCCGACTGTTGACTCAAATAACAAGCAAAAAACAAAAATCCCACCGCTACTTGCGCGGCTCCCCTTTGATCCACAGTTCCTCTGTTTTCTGAAAAAATTATTTTCCCTATAATTTCTCTGCCAATGCCGCTTGCAGCCTCCCAGGCTGGCTTCATCAATCAGGGATGCAAGAAAGGTAACAATTTTCTGCAGATGAATAATCGATATCTGCTTTGAGTCGGTCTCTGCTGTTTGAGATGGGGGGCATTTTCACCCAGCAAGATCTGTCTTGTTCCTGGGACTTTGGAAACATATGCCATTTTCTCTGCTTGAAGAAGCAAGATAAATTGGCACCAATTATCACCTTGCGCTGGCGGACCCACTGCTTCAAGAAGCGCAAATTCATGGTTCTCAAAATCGCAACCCATAGTTAAAACAGACCATTGAGTCTGTAAGGTCTGTGCGCTGCTCAAAGTGATGCAGCTGCCTGCTGGCCTGCCTCCCACTTAGTCCTCAAGCGGATGTCATTCAGATCGGTTGGTTTGCTGAATCCCCCCTGGGGAGAGACTCCATCATGGATCTGAGGGCCTGCAGCCTCACTCAAATGCGGATTCGACAAAACGGGGGTCGAATATTAGACAGTCTGCCGGGCGCGGCAATTAATCCGATGGGGTGCATGCAAATTTTGTAACCTGAGGTTGAGGCTCAGCCTGAGTAGCTGAGTGATGACGGAAACTGGGAAGAGCAGGGGTGTCAGCGGGTGCGGTTCTGCGGCTTTCTCATTAAAATGCGGAATGTCTTTGGCTTCCCAGCATGCCATGCAGCTAAATAGTTACTGGGTCAGCGCCAGTCCTCCCTGTTCTCAGTGCGACTGGCTGCCAATCAGATTACTTTGAAAACCTGAGCAGGCTTTGGGAGGATATTAAGCAATCTTATCTGGACAATGTCAAGACTGAAGCATTGCTGCTCTTATCGGACACTACATCCTGCTGGGTTGCCTGCATTCTAAAGTGCGCCAAAATACTGGACAGACTTTGAGTCTGCTCCCGGGGAATTTCGATAGATGAGTGAGCATAGCGACTGACATCTGCTTGCACTTTTTAGCCCGACTTTTAGCCCCAACCTCTATGAGTTTAGTATGAACCCCCATCTCTATGATACCCCAATCTATATGAACCCCAATCCCTATGATCCCCAATCTCTATGATCCCCAATCCCTATGATCCCCAATCTCTATGATCCCCAATCTATATGATCCCCAATCTCTATGAACCCAATCTCTATGATCCCCAATCTCTATGATCCCCAATATCTATGATCCCCAATCTCTATGATACCCAATCTCTATGATCCCCAATCTCATGATCCCCAATCTCTATGATAGCATAATACATCAATCGATATGATCCCCAATCTCTATGAACCCAATCTCCATGATCCCCAATCTCTATGATCCCCAATCTATATGAACCCAATCTCTATGATACCCCAAACTCTATGATCCCCAATCTCTATAAACCCAGTCTCTATGATACCCCAATCTCTATGAGCCCAATCTCTATGATCCTACAAACCCCAAACTACACAAACCCCAAACTACACAAACCCCAAACTACACAAACCCCAAACTACACAAACCCCAAACTACACAAACCCCAAACTACACAAACCCCAAACTACACAAACCCCAAACTACACAAACCCCAAACTACACAAACCCCAAACTACACAAACCCCAAACTACACAAACCCCAAACTACACAAACCCCAAACTACACAAACCCCAAACTACACAAACCCCAAACTACACAAACCCCAAACAGTACACTCAACCAGCCTGAGAAATTCCCCCAAAAAGTGCTATTGGTGTATCAATATTCCACAGAACTCCATAGTTAATCTCGGAGCAATGGAGCTCAGAGCAATAAAAATGGTTTTCTGTTTATTTCATCTCATGCTAATGCCCAAACACTATGTGATATTCGTATGCAGAATTTCTACTCAGCTTTTTCACCTGGCCTAAACTCGTATGTTGCTCCTGAGCATCATACAGAATGGGGAAAAAAGGTGCTCGGGCAGAAATATTTCTGCCTCAATTTATTGATGGCCTGGCCAGGCGCTTGAAGCGGGCCAGCAATGTGCGCCAGGCGGCCGCTTTCCCAGTTCCCTGCTTTCACCTCTCACGCGGCTATCCCGTTCCCAACGCATTTTTCTCCCAAACCGTCCCCCATCGCCCCCGGTGAAAAGTTCTTCCCATTCCTTCTGGGCCGAGGATCCTAAAAAAGCCATCGGGGCTATTAGTTTCCATTGGGATAAGTTTCCCAACCCTGATCCTACAGCAGAACAGCTACCGTAGGGCAGAAGCTTACTCAGCAAACCTTACCTTTAGAACCACCTCCTTCCAGTGCAGCTGCATGACTGACTCAATTTAGGGAATCGAGTTGCCCGGGGGGATTAATTCAGTTAATCCATCAGTTTCAGCTGCAGCTCGGGGGGGGGCGCAGCGGTGGAAGAAGACGACGGCTCGATGAAAGCGGCGCGCACCGCAGGGTCAACAAATGCGTGCGGCACGGCAGGGCGGACCCTCCAACCGCCCGCTCGGAGTGTCGCCCCGGCCCTGCATGTTACACTGAAAAGTTAAAAGTACAATCGGTTCGTTCGGTCTCCCCCCCCAGGTGAGGGCATCGCTTTCCCATCCGTCAGAGAAATGCAAGCAGCAAAGCCGTTTTTGCTTCGCATTTTCGCTGGGGACAGCAGAGTTAAGCCATAATAACAGTTCAAGTCCCGCCTCCCGCAACGCAACACACGTGAGTGCCGATCCAAAGTTGATGCAGCTCGCGGAGAGGCTGCAACTTTATTGCCAAAGTCCCATTTGTAGCCGCTCTTACCAAACATTGGAACTGAAGCTGAAGAGGGACTTAAAAAATGAAATAAGTATCTGAAATAAACAGAGGAGAGAAGGGGAGAAGAGAGAAGGGGAGAAGAAAGAAGGGGAGAAAAGAGAAGGGGAGAGGAGAGAAGGGGAGAGGGGAGAAGGGGAGAAGAAAGAAGGGGAGAAAAGAGAAGGGGAGAGGAGAGAAGGGGAGAAGAGAGAAGGGGAGAGGGGAGAAGGGGAAAGGAGAGAAGGGGAGAGGAGAGAAGGGGAGAGGAGAGAAGGGGAGAAGAGAGAAGGGGAGAGGGGAGAAGGGGAAAGGAGAGAAGGGGAGAGGAGAGAAGGGGAGAGGAGAGAAGGGGAGAGGGGAGAAGGGGAAAGAAGAGAAGGGGAGAGGAGAGAAGGGGAGAGGAGAGAAGGGGAGAAGAGAGAAGGGGAGAGGGGAGAAGGGGAAAGGAGAGAAGGGGAGAGGGGAGAAGGGGAGAGGAGAGAAGGGGAGAGGGGAGAAGGGGAAAGAAGAGAAGGGGAGAGGGGAGAAGGGGAGAGGAGAGAAGGGGAGAGGGGAGAAGGGGAAAGAAGAGAAGGGGAGAGGAGAGAAGGGGAGAGGAGAGAAGGGGAGAAGAGAGAAGGGGAGAGGGGAGAAGGGGAAAGGAGAGAAGGGGAGAGGGGAGAAGGGGAGAGGAGAGAAGGGGAGAGGAGAGAAGGGGAGAAGAGAGAAGGGGAGAGGGGAGAAGGGGAGAGGAGAGAAGGGGAGAGGAGAGAAGGGGAGAGGAGAGAAGGGGAGAAAAGAGAGGGGGAGAGGAGAGAAGGGGAGAGGGGAGAAGGGGAGAAGAGAGAAGGGGAGAAAAGAGAAGGGGAGAGGAGAGAAGGGGAGAGGGGAGAAGGGGAGAGGAGAGAAGGGGAGAGGAGAGAAGGGGAGAGGAGAGAAGGGGAGAGGGAGAAGGGGAGAGGGGAGAAGGGGAGAGGAGAGAAGGGGAGAAGAGAGAAGGGGAGATGAGAGAAGGGAGAGGGGAGAAGGGGAGAGGAGAGAAGGGGAGAGGAGAGAAGGGGAGAAGAGAGAAGGGGAGAGGGGAGAAGGGGAGAGGGGAGAAGGGGAGAGGAGAGAAGGGGAGAAGAGAGAAGGGGAGAGGGGAGAAGGGGAGAGGAGAGAAGGGGAGAGGAGAGAAGGGGAGAGGGGAGAAGGGGAGAGGAGAGAAGGGGAGAGAGGAGAAGGGGAGAGGAGAGAAGGGGAGAGGGGAGAAGGGGAGAAGAGAGAAGGGGAGAAAAGAGAAGGGGAGAGGAGAGAAGGGGAGAGGGGAGAAGGGGAGAGGAGAGAAGGGGAGAGGAGAGAAGGGGAGAGGAGAGAAGGGGAGAGGGGAGAAGGGGAGAGGGGAGAAGGGGAGAGGAGAGAAGGGGAGAAGAGAGAAGGGGAGATGAGAGAAGGGAGAGGGGAGAAGGGGAGAGGAGAGAAGGGGAGAGGAGAGAAGGGGAGAAGAGAGAAGGGGAGAGGGGAGAAGGGGAGAGGGAGAAGGGGAGAGGAGAGAAGGGGAGAAGAGAGAAGGGGAGAGGGAGAAGGGGAGAGGAGAGAAGGGGAGAGGAGAGAAGGGGAGAGGGGAGAAGGGGAGAGGAGAGAAGGGGAGAGAGGAGAAGGGGAGAGGAGAGAAGGGGAGAGGAGAGAAGGGGAGAGGAGAGAAGGGGAGAGGGGAGAAGGGGAGAGGAGAGAAGGGGAGAGGAGAGAAGGGGAGAGAGCCCGATAAGGTCTAGCTGGTGAAAGTGAAGCAGTGCAGCAGCATCCCCAAAGGATGCCCAGTTCTGATGGATTCACCTTCGTGAGCCCGCAAGCCGCCCTCTCTAGTTGTGTCCCCTGGAACCGGTTCGCACTGTGTCCCGGGATTTTCGCAAAAACGCCATAAACTGCGGCAGCTTTGATCTTAGATAGCGAAGCGGCATTGTATCGGATTAATTAATTAAGCGTGGTAAAAAATACCGAGCGCTGCGGTGCTCCAGTGATGGATCTGCTGGTTATATCAATACATTGTTTAACTTTTCCATTTATTTAGAATGATAGCGAGATATGCCTGGGGTGGGGGGCAGCAGTCACCCAGTTCATGCGCACACAGACAGGCAGGGGAGAGTCCTTGTCACTCAGGCTGCTCCAGGCTTAAGCCGGAGACCGCGGGGCCCTGGAATGTGAGCGACTGGACAACAGTGCGGGCTGCTAGAGTGGGGATGGCTTAGTGCTCTCTCATGCCGCATCCTCAAAATCAGGTAGATGTACATATCGGACGGCTGTTTCACCTCGGACAGCTCAAGTAAAACTTTTCCATCTTTGAAAACTAATAAAACTTTGAAAAAATAACTTCCCAAGCTCGCTAGTCCTTGACTAGCACTGCATTGCCTCTAACGCCGACAAGTTAAGCTTATCTGACAGAGGTTAGTACGCAGCCGGATAGACTGCCACCGTGAACTACATGAAATGGCTTTGAAGTGCCAGAGTCCCCTCTACTTGAGCTGTCCGAGTGGGTGATAAACGCTTGGGGCACCGGACCCCTGTCTGTCACTCAGCCTCCCCTGTCTGTCACTCAGCCTCATTCTTCAACTCCACGGGCAGCAGCGGCAGCTCTCGACTGCCCGCCATCGCCGCGTCGTTACTCCGACGCTGCTGCAGCTGCTGGAGCTGCTGCTGCTGACGAGCCCGACGTTCGCCGCTATTAACGTTGGAGCACTCCGGCGTCACCATCGTGTGGAAGCTGGTGCGGAACTTCCTGTCAATGGGCAGGTAGATGAGGAAATTCACCGCGTTGTTGGTGTAAGACAGCATCATCAGGGCGTTGTTGAGAAGGAAGCTGCTCCGGCTGGTGGAGTAGTTGATGAAGGAGTGCGAGAACAGGTAGATCGCGCTGGGCAGGCTCGTGACCAGGTGGACGGTGCCGCTGACCAGAGCCACCTTGGCCACTGCCAGCTGCTTCTGCCTGCCGTCCTGGCTGCGCTTCCTGGTCTGAGCGGCCACGGTCGCCGCCGCTTCGCTTCTGGCCTCGCCGGCCGCCCTGGACATGGCCCTGGCGTGCTTCCGCAGGCAGCAGAAGATCGCCACGTTGAAGATGAGCAGCAGCGAGTCCGGCAGGGCGAAGTTTAGCAGGCTGTCAACGATGACGTAGTACTTGAAGAACTCGTTGTTGTACATGCAGCGCGGCTGGCCGGGCGGGGCCGTGGCGTTCCACGTGTGAGAGCGGACCAGAGGCACGTCCTTGACGCACAGCACGGCCAGCATCGCCAGCAGCACCTTCAGGACGTTGGCTTTGGTCATGAGCAGGCGCGACCGGATGGGGTAGGTCACGGCCAGGAACCGGTCCAGCACGATCAGCACCAGCACCCAGATGGCCGAGTCGACGCACAGGTACGTCAGCGGTACGTGGGCAACGCAGACGGCAAAGCTCAGGTCCCGGATGTCCATGCTGAGGGTCTGCTGGATCCAGTAGCGAGTCACCGCCACGAGCAGCACGGAGCTGTCGGCGATCTGCAGCACAATGAGCAGCAGGTGGGTGCTCTCCTTGAACACGTCCGAGTTCCAGAAGATCTTCAGGCTGAGCATGTTGCCCACCGTGCCGAAGAAGACGATGACGGCTCCGTAGACGGAGACGCCGATGTTCACCGGGAAGATCTGGCTGGGCTGCTCCGGGCTACTTGAGTTCATGATGATGTCGATTGTCTTCTTCTTTGGCGATCTGTTGTTCGGGGTGTTTCAGTCGAATGGCGTAGCTGGGTGGCTGCCCCTGGTCTTTAGTGCTTTATAAGCTCGATAGGTTTTCCAGCCGGCCTCTGATTGGCTGCGAGTCTCTGCAGCCCAGTCTCCCTTTGCCGGGAGATTAAATCTTGGGACAAGACAGAGACGGCAGCTGCCGCTTCTTTTGTGGTAATTAACGGCTGAGCTCGAGAAGCTTTTGTCTCCTCTGCCGCCCCTTTGTCGACAACTCTTGTTGGTAGCTCTTAGATTGCTAATCCTCTTTGCTGTCTCCTAGTAGGCCCTCTGATAAGCGCTATTCCCGATCTGCACTCGTTCTGGGGAGTCTTAATCTGTTGCAAGCTTTAATCTCGGCATTTCACATCGGGTTTCGGTTTAAACAATGTCTGGCTTGCAGACGTAGGAAATTTTTCTTCATCGTCGCCTTAACCCCCTCCAAATCTTGGAGAAAATTCACTTAAGATGAAGATATCGAGATTGGCGCTTTGAGATTTAATCAAAGTGCCTTATTTCGGAAATTTCTTTCAAAGATAAAAAATCCTTTGACAAATCTTGCCCTTTTCTGTTGTGATAGAGCTGTGTTCTTGTTTCTTCATCTTCCATATTAATCTTTCTGTCTGTCTCCTTCCACTCTCCTCCTCCCCTCTCATCCCCATCTCCTCCTTCCCCTCTCCTCCTTTCCCCTCTCTTCCTTTCCCCTCTCCTCCTTTCCCCTCTCCTCCTTTCCCCTCTCCTCCTTTCCCCTCTCCTCCTTTCCCCTCTCCTCCTCTCTCCTCCTTCCCCTCTCCTCCTTTCCCCTCTCTTCCTTTCCCCTCTCCTCCTTTCCCCTCTCCTCCTTTCCCCTCTCCTCCTTTCCCCTCTCCTCCTTTCCCCTCTCCTCCTTCCCTCTCCTCCTTCCCCCTCTCCTCCTTCCCTCTCCTCCTTCCCCCTCTCCTCCTTCCCTCTCCTCCTTCCCCTCTCCTCCTTCCCTCTCCTCCTTCCCCTCTCCTCCTTCCCTCTCCTCCTTCCCCCTCTCCTCCTTCCCTCTCCTCCTCCCCCCTCTCCTCCTTCCCTCTCCTCCTTCCCCCTCTCCTCCTTCCCTCTCCTCCTTCCCCCTCTCCTCCTTCCCTCTCCTCCTTCCCCCTCTCCTCCTTCCCTCTCCTCCTTCCCTATCACCCACCCAATGTCTGTGGCAATACAAGGAATGCGATGACCCAAGCAAGGAAACGAAACGGCAGTCTTGAATGAAAAGATTTTTTAATTTACAAAACTTGGCTACAGTTCAATGCCTTTCTTCTCGTCTTGAACGATAAAATTTCAATAACTTTTGTAGGATAAAAATTCAAACTGCAAGTACGCAATTCGAGCGAGAAGATGGTCAATATTTTTACTTGAGCATTTCATCAGCGTTTTAATGCTTTATAGTTTGATGTGTATTTACGTATTTATTAGAATTGTAGCGAAGCCAATATGCATGGAATAGCAATAAGCGAAATATGAAGCATTGAAAAATGAAATACGCTAAAAAGCGTAAAAATGAATTAGCCGAAAATAATACACATAGATGCGGTTCTGGGTTATTAAGGTTAACCGTCAAGTCTCCCAGAGGGAGGCCACGGAGAGCAAAACAACAGGATTAAATCCAGTCAAATGGTATTGAGACTTTGCTTGTACAGTTAAGGCCATGCAGACCCTCTCCTGTGCAGCTGAGGCATGCCCTTCATTCCACTCGTCACTCTCCCCATCACTCTACTCATCACTCTCCCCATCACTCTATCGATCACTCTACCCATCACTCTACCCATCACTCTACTCATCACTCTCCCTATCACTCTCCCCATCACTCTACTCATCCCTCTACCCATCACTCTATCGATCACTCTACCCGTCACTCTACTCATCCCTCTACCCATCACTCTATCGATCACTCTACCCATCACTCTACCCATCACTCTACTCATCACTCTCCCCATCACTCTACCCGTCACTCTACCCATCACTCTATCGATCACTCTACCCATCACTCTACCCATCACTCTCCCCATCACTCTCCCCATCACTCTACCCGTCACTCTACTCATCACTCTACTCATCACTCTACTCATCCCTCTACCCATCACTCTATCGATCACTCTACCCATCACTCTACCCGTCACTCTACCCGTCACTACCCATCACTCACCGTCCGGCACCGGGTGCGGCCGGACCCCGCATCGCTGAAAGAACTCGTCAGGCGAGCAGCGCACGATGTCAAACATGTCCCGCGCGAAACGGTAGACATATCGCTTGCCGGAAGTTTTCTCAATGATGCGCTTGTCATAATAGTACCTGAGGCCTCTGCTGAGCTTCTCGTAGTTCATCTTGGGCTTATTCTTCCGCCGGCCCTGCGGAGTAGAACGGAGAAATTAGGTCAAAGAACAGCGAAACAATTTGTAAAATGATCTCGAACTGAGTCATTTTAATATCCAAGTAACTCCCTTCTGATCCCAAATCCCAATGATCCCAAATCCCAATGATCCCAAATCCCAATGATCCCAAATCCCAATAATCCCAAATCCCAATGATCCCAAATCCCAATGATCCCAAATCCCAATGATCCCAAATCCCAATAATCCCAAATCCCAATGATCCCAAATCCCAATGATCCCAAATCCCAATAATCCCAAATCCCAATGATCCCCAAATCCCAGTGATCCCCAAATCCCAATGATCCCAAATCCCAATGATCCCAAATCCCAATAATCCCAAATCCCAATGATCCCCAAGTCCCAATGATCCCCAAATCCCAATGATCCCCAAATCCCAGTGATCCCTAAATCCCAATGATCCCCAAATCCCAATGATCCCCAAATCCCAATGATCCCCAAATCCCAATGATCCCCAAATCCCAATGATCCCCAAATCCCAATGATCCCAAATCCCAATGATCCCGAATCCCAATGATCCCCAAATCCCAATGATCCCCAAATCCCAATGATCCCCAAATCCCAATGATCCCCAAATCCCAATGATCCCCAAATCCCAATGATCCCGAATCCCAATGATCCCCAAATCCCAATGATCCCCAAATCCCAATGATCCCAAATCCCAATGATCCTCAAATCCAAATGATCCCCAAATCCCAATGATCCCCAAATCCCAATGATCCCAAATCCCAATAATCCCAAATCCCAATGATCCCGAATTCCAATGATCCCAAATCCCAATGATCCCAAATCCCAATGATCCCCAAATACCAATGATCCCCAAATACCAATGATCCCCAAATCCCAATTATCCCCAAATCCCAGCGATCCCTAAATCCCAATGATACTAAAATCCCAGTGATCCTCAAATCCCAGTGATCCTCAAATCCCAATGATCCCCAAATCCCAATGATCCCCAAATCCCAATGATCCCCAAATCCCAATGATCCCAAATCCCAATGATCCCCAAATACCAATGATCCCCAAATCCCAATGATCACCAAATCCCAGTGATCCCTAAATCCCAATGATACTAAAATCCCAGTGATCCTCAAATCCCAGTGATCCTCAAATTTCAATGATCCCCAAATCCTAATGATCCTCAAATCCAAATGATCCCCAAATGCCAATGATCCCCAAATCCCAATGATCCCCAAATTCCAGTGATCCCCAAATCCCAATGACCTAAAATTCCAGTGATCCTCAAATCCCAATGATTCCTAAGTTCCAATAACTAAGAAGTCCCAATGATCCCAATGTCCCAAAATCCCAAAGAACCTACTAAAGTCCCAATGATCCCAGAGTCCCAGTGATCCCAAAAATCCCGAATTTTCCGAAAGTCCCAATGCTCCCAAAGGCCCCATGATCCTAAAGTATATTTGTTAAAAATTAAGAAATCCAGAAACTTAAAATGGTTTGTCGGTGGTATCTATCTATGTCTGTCGGTGTGTGATCGTTTCGTTTCGATCATTTCGTAGAAATATGCAAAAACGGCCTTGTATGTAGCTGCTTTTCTAAGGGGTTTTCTGGACCTGGACCTGTTCTTACAGAAGTGCTGCGGCCTGCTATTGTCTATCAGCAGCAACTGTTACTTCACTCCGCAATGGCTGAGTCTGAGTCGTTAGCGGGGGCGAGCTCTGAGCGTTGGTGTATTAATGGATTAGCATAATCTCCGATGCAGGTGAAACTTAATGCAATTTTTCCATTAAAATAATTACAAAAGTCAGACAGGCCCTGTCTAGGCATAAATTTTTAAGAAACTTGAATCAAAATTTCAGTATTTTGAGTCCAATTTTTAATTAAATAATGCACGGAACATCCGTCTGTCTGCCACAATAGCATTGCACTACGAGTATTGACCTGCACTACACTAATGAAAGTAGGACTTGTGGGACATTTGTTTTAGAAAGGGGCATTGAAGAGAGCGGAGAGGGTGGGGACAGGGGGAGAGTGGCGGGTAGGGGAGAGTGGCGGGTAGGGGGAGAGTGGCGGGCAGGGGGAGAGTGGCGGGTAGGGGGAGAGTGGCGGGCAGGGGGAGAGTGGCGGGCAGGGGGAGAGTGGCGGGCAGGGGAGAGTGGCGGGCAGGGGGAGAGTGGCGGGCAGGGGGAGAGTGGCGGACAGGGGGAGAGTGGCGGATAGAGGCAAAGTCGAGGCCGCATCCAGCACAGCACAGGCCCAGGCCGCTCACCCATCTCTTTGCCACCTCCTCGGGATCCTTTAGTTTGAACTCCCACTGCGCCTGGCCGGTCCAGCAGATGTAGCTCTCGGAGGCTGGGCTGCTCAGTTCGTCTAGCAAGAATCTCCACAGCTGGACCTGGCCGCCGCCTCCTCCGCCTCCAACGCCGCCGCCGCCACTGCTGCTGCTGACGGCTGCATCGAAGTCTGCAGCCGACGTCGATGCTGTGTCGGTAGAAGCTCGCCGAGCTGCAGCCGCGGCCAGTTTGGACGATTCGCCCGGCGGCAGCAGCCGGACGGTCCGCCCTGAAGCGCCTCGGTGACTGCCTGCCGCGATGGGAGGGCGATGGGAGGCTGGAGTCGGTGCGAAACCCAGAGAGTAACTCCTCCATCACTCCCTTGTCGACCATTCTCGTCAATCTTTTATCCTCTCCTGTCACATCTCCGAGTCACTCCTCCATCGTAAATTGCAGTACTTAACGAGAAATGACCCGCTCAGGCATGCGAGCTCGTATTTATAATATTTATAATACGAGCTTTATGTCAGGCTGCATGAAACCACCACAAATACTAGAATAACTAGATGGGCCACTCAGCACATTTGCGTGTAAACTACTTTCAGTTCAGTACAGTAAGTTTAACAGAAGCATTTTAATGTGTTTTTAAAGCCAAGGCTCCTTTATTGGCTCTCACCCTCTCTCCCCAGTTTAAACCCTCCAACCACCGCGCTTTTCCACACTACACCCCCTCCCCCCAGTTTAAAACCTCCAACCACCGCGCTTTTCCACACTACACCCCCTCCCTCAGTTTAAACCCTCCAACCGCACTTTTCCACACTACACCCCCTCCCCCCAGTTTAAACCCTCCAACCGCGCTTTTCCACACTACACCCCCTCCCCCCAGTTTAAACCCTCCAACCGCACTTTTCCACACTACACCCCCTCCCCCCAGTTTAAACCCTCCAACCGCGCTTTTCCGCACTACACCCCCTCCCCCCAGTTTAAACCCTCCAACCGCGCTTTTCCGCACTACACTCCCGCCCCGCCCCAATTTTTATTGCCTTTCTCTGAATTCCAGCCTAAAGCCGCCATGTACATTTCAGTGGACTGGCTAATGTACATTATTGCTGAACCAATTAGCAAGTTATTTACGCCTGCAAAAGTGCAAGCTTGGGCTTCTAAACCTATCAATGTCATTTTAGATGCCTTTATAAAATAGCTTATGTATTCTTCTTTGCTACTGAACTGAAAGTAGAAAGCTGTTTTACTAAGCATATATGCCTGAGTGGCCCATCTAGTTATTTTAGTTCCTGGACCGACGTGAATGCAACTGCAATACCTGGTAATATCTTACTTAAAGTAACAATAGCAGAATATTAGTTTGCATAAAATTATTTACAAGGAACGTTTACTTGATGCTCTACTGATAGTAGAAATATAAGAAACATACGTTAAAAAACTAACGACACACAACTTACACTTTGCAGTCTTCTGCTGCCGCAGCGGCTGCTGTTGGCATTGCTCGGCCGGCTCGGTTTTGAAGTCGTCTTTTGCTGCTACTGGAAAATGCTGCTGAGTCGATGACGCGCCGGCTGTTGCCATGGCAGCACCGGGGAAGTTGTTGGTTAGAAACATCTGATGCTGTTGCTGGTAAACTGACTGACTGATTGCGGTTTGATAATCAGCTGACTCGGCTGCGCAGATGTATGCCGGTTCCTGAACTGCTAGCTGGTAGGCTGCGGGCTGGTGCTGCTGATAGTAGTGCTGGTACTGCAGCTGGTGCTGCTGATCGGCTGATAAGAACGCCTGGTCTGCACCGCGGATCTCAATTGGGTCATCATAGCTCTGCTGTAGATGCTGCTGCTGCACCTGATATACTGGCGGCAGCTGGCACTGCTGATAATAGACAGCAGCTCCTGTGCGATTTGGGTGGCGCCAAAGCAGTTCAGTGATGTTTTATTGAGATTTTTGTCTATGTTTAATCCAGGACACCTGGCTCACTGTCCGGCTGTGCAAGACTAACCATTTGACTGAGTCCTCTATTGAGGTAGAGGGACAAAATCCGCTTCCCATGTCTCATCTCCCCCATTTCTCCTATGTCTCTCCAATCTCCCTCATCTCTCTTTCCCATCTCTCCCATCTCTCTCATCTCTCCCATTTCCCTATGTCTCTCCAATCTCCCTCATCTCTCTTTCCCATCTCTCCCATCTCTCTCATCTCTCCCATCTCTCCCCAACCTCACCCATCGCTCCCATCTCTTTCCCATCTCTTTCCCATCTCTTTCCCATCTCTCCCATCTCTTTCCCATCTCTTTCCCATCTCTCCCATCTCTCCCACCTCTCCGATCTGTCCCATCTCTCTCCCATCTCTCCCATCTCTCCAATCTCTTTCCTATCTCTTTCCCATCTCTCCCATCTCTCCGATCTGTCCCATCTCTCTCCCATCTCTCCCACCTCTCCGATCTGTCCCATCTCTTCTCTCATTTCTCCCATCTCTCCGATCTCTCCCACCTCTCCGATCTGTCCCATCTCTTCTCTCATTTCTCCCATCTCTCCGATCTCTCCCACCTCTCCGATCTGTCCCATCTCTCTCCCATCTCTCCCATCTCTCCAATCTCTTTCCTATCTCTTTCCCATCTCTCCCATCTCTCCCACCTCTCCGATCTGTCCCATCTCTTCTCTCATTTCTCCCATCTCTCCGATCTCTCCCACCTCTCCGATCTGTCCCATCTCTCTCCCATCTCTCCCATCTCTCCGATCTCTCCCACCTCTCCGATCTGTCCCATCTCTTCTCTCATTTCTCCCATCTCTCCGATCTCTCCCACCTCTCCGATCTGTCCCATCTCTCTCCCATCTCTCCCATCTCTCCAATCTCTTTCCTATCTCTTTCCCATCTCTCCCATCTCTCCCACCTCTCCGATCTGTCCCATCTCTTCTCTCATTTCTCCCATCTCTCCGATCTCTCCCACCTCTCCGATCTGTCCCATCTCTCTCTCTTCTCTCCCATCTCTCCAATCTCTGTCCCATCTCTTTCCCATCTCTCCCATCTCTCCCATCTCTCCGATCTGTCCCATCTCTTCTCTCATTTCTCCCACCTCTCCGATCTGTCCCATCTCTTCTCTCATTTCTCCCATCTCTCCGATCTCTCCCATCTCTCTCCCATCTCTCCCATCTCTCTCCCAGCTCTTTCCCATCTCTTTCCCATCTCTCCCATCTCTCTCCCAGCTCTTTCCCATCTCTTTCCCATCTCTCCCATCTCTCTTATCTCCCTCACTCACCCTGAGCTGCCCCAGTCAGAGCAGCACCATCTGGCCAGCCGCTGTAGCAACCGGTCCCTGCGGCGGCGGCCATCCTGTTGGCAGACTCGACAGCTTCCGGGCCGCCGCCGCAACTCGGCGCTGCAACGTCAGAAAACAGCAGGTGCTGCGGCTGAACGAGGGGTCCAGGCTGGTGCTGCAGTTGATAATGACCCACTTCCACCTGCTGTTGTTGCTGCAGCAGCTGCTGCTGCTGCTGCGCCTCACTCTGCGCTGACGGCATCGAATCAGTTCGAGTTGTGAAATTTTCAATCGCTCGCTTTTCCTGTTTTGCCGGAAGAGAGCCGAGACCTCCGCCGTGCACGCAGCCTTATGCAGCCCCGTCCGTGTTAGTTGGCCTTTTTTGCATTGGCAATCATGGCCTGCCTCCCTGCCCTTCCAGCTCGCTTCTCATTGGCTGCGCGAACGCAACGGCTGCGACCGAGGTCGGCTAATGGCGCTCTCTGGTGATGATAATGATGAGCGATTCTCTGAGATAACGAGAGATTCTCCGAGATAATGAGCGATTCTCTGAGATATTGGAGCGATTCTCTGAGATAATGAGCCATTTTCTGACATAATGACCATTTTTCTGAGTTATTGAGTGTTTCTCTGAGATAATGAGAGATTCTCTGAGATAATGAGCGATTCTCTGAGATAATGAGCGATTCTCTGAGATAATGAGCGATTCTCTGAGATAATGAGCGATTCTCTGAGATAATGAGCCATTTTCTGAGATAATGAGCGATTCTCTGAGATAATGAGCGATTCTCTGAGATAATGAGCGATTCTCTGAGATAATGAGCGATGCTGAGAGATAATGAGCGATGCTGAGAGATAATGAGCGATTCTCTGAGATAATGAGCGATTCTCTGAGATAATGAGCGATTCTCTGAGATAATGAGCCATTTTCTGAGATAATGAGCGATTCTCTGAGATAATGAGCGATTCTCTGAGATAATGAGCCATTTTCTGAGATAATGAGCGATTCTCTGAGATAATGAGCGATTCTCTGAGATAATGAGCGATGCTGAGAGATAATGAGCGATGCTGAGAGATAATGAGCGATGCTGAGAGATAATGAGCGATGCTGAGAGATAATGAGCGATGCTGAGAGATAATGAGCGATTCTCTGAGATAATGAGCGATTCTCCGAGATAATGAGCGATTCTCTGAGATAATGAGCGATTCTCTGAGTAATAATGATTGATTTTTCGGAACAGGGTTGGTATTTAAAAGTAAAACATATCGGAGCTGATTAGGTTGAGTTTAACCCCCGTCAGTCGCCTTCAATTACTGCAGTTACCAGCAGTAACTGAAGAGTCCAACTAACAGGCATGCATATTCAAATAATTATTAATAATTCAAATTCCAGTGGTTAGGCAGGCAACAGTTACGACAAGAATTGAACATGTAATTTTGGCTGCAGTGTCTGCACAGGTGACAGTGCGAACCGGCAGGGGTTTGCAATGCATAATATTTGCATATGAAATTAGTCCTGCGAAATTTCCCTCTATGGCTTGAACTGTATCGGGGGCCGCTGGCGGCTTGGATTCTCAGCGTTCGAAGTGTCATCTTTCCTTCGATGACCATCTCCCCTCCCAATCTCGTATCGAGTAACGGGCAAAAGTTTTATAGAAATTCCTGGCATTGTGTAGAAATTCATTTTGACTCCAAGTTCACGCGTTGAGTGAACTGCAATTTGTACATGCTGATGTTGGAATAGAATTTCGTAGTTTGAAACAGCCTAAGTACTGAGTGCCATTACAAATTCCCGAGTGCCATGATAAACTACTGAGTGCCATTACAAACTCCCGAGTGCCATGATAAACTACTGAGTGCCATTACAAACTCCCGAGTGCCATGATAAACTACTGAGTGCCATGATAAACTACTGAGTGCCATTATAAACTACTGAGTGCCATTACAAACTACTGAGTGCCATTACAAACTACTGAGTGCCATGATAAACTACTGAGTGCCATTACAAACTACTGAGTGCCATTATAAACTACTGAGTGCCATTAAAAACTCACGAGTGCCATGATAAACTACTGAGTGCCATGATAAACTACTGAGTGCCATTTTAAACTTCTGAGTGCCATTATAAACTACTGAGTGCCATTTTAAACTACTGAGTGCCATTTTAAACTACTGAGTGCCATTTTAAACTACTGAGTGTCATTTTAAACTACTGAGTGTCATTTTAAACTACTGAGTGCCATTTTAAACTACTGAGTGTCATTTTAAACTACTGAGTGCCACTTTAAACTACTGAGTGTCATTTTAACCTACTGAGTGCCATTTTAACCTACTGAGTGCCATTTTAACCTACTGAGTGCCATTTTAACCTACTGAGTGCCATTTTAAACTTCTGAGTGCCATTATAAACTACTGAGTGCCATTTTAACCTACTGAGTGCCAGTTTACCCACTGAGTGCCAGTTTAAACTACTGAGTGTCATTTTAAACTACTGAGTGCCATTTTAAAATACTGAGTGCCATTTTAACCTACTGAGTGCCAGTTTACCCACTGAGTGCCAGTTTAAACTACTGAGTGTCATTTTAAACTACTGAGTGCCATTTTAACCTACTGAGTGCCAGTTTACTCACTGAGTGCCAGTTTAAACTACTGAGTGTCATTTTAAACTACTGAGTGCCATTTTAAAATACTGAGTGCCATTTTAACCTACTGAGTGCCAGTTTACCCACTGAGTGCCAGTTTAAACTACTGAGTGTCATTTTAAACTACTGAGTGCCATTTTAAACTACTGAGTGCCATTTTAAAATACTGAGTGCCATTTTAACCTACTGAGTGCCAGTTTACCCACTAAGTGCCAGTTTAAACTACTGAGTGTCATTTTAAACTACTGAGTGCCATTTTAACCTACTGAGTGCCAGTTTACCCACTGAGTGCCAGTTTAAACTACTGAGTGTCATTTTAAACTACTGAGTGCCATTTTAAACTACTGAGTGTCATTTTAAACTACTGAGTGCCATTTTAAAATACTGAGTGCCATTTTAACCTACTGAGTGCCAGTTTACCCACTGAGTGCCAGTTTAAACCTACTGAGTGCCATTTTAACCTACTGAGTGCCAGTTTACCCACTGAGTGCCATTTTAAACTACTGAGTGTCATTTTAAACTACTGAGTGTCATTTTAAACTACTGAGTGCCATTTTAAACTACTGAGTGTCATTTTAAACTACTGAGTGCCACTTTAAACTACTGAGTGTCATTTTAACCTACTGAGTGCCATTTTAACCTACTGAGTGCCATTTTAACCTACTGAGTGCCATTTTAACCTACTGAGTGCCATTTTAACCTACTGAGTGCCATTTTAAACTTCTGAGTGCCATTATAAACTACTGAGTGCCATTTTAACCTACTGAGTGCCAGTTTACCCACTGAGTGCCAGTTTAAACTACTGAGTGTCATTTTAAACTACTGAGTGCCATTTTAAAATACTGAGTGCCATTTTAACCTACTGAGTGCCAGTTTACCCACTGAGTGCCAGTTTAAACTACTGAGTGTCATTTTAAACTACTGAGTGCCATTTTAAACTACTGAGTGCCATTTTAAAATACTGAGTGCCATTTTAACCTACTGAGTGCCAGTTTACCCACTGAGTGCCAGTTTAAACTACTGAGTGTCATTTTAAACTACTGAGTGCCATTTTAACCTACTGAGTGCCAGTTTACCCACTGAGTGCCAGTTTAAACTACTGAGTGTCATTTTAAACTACTGAGTGCCATTTTAAACTACTGAGTGTCATTTTAAACTACTGAGTGCCATTTTAAAATACTGAGTGCCATTTTAACCTACTGAGTGCCAGTTTACCCACTGAGTGCCAGTTTAAACCTACTGAGTGCCATTTTAACCTACTGAGTGCCATTTTAAACTTCTGAGTGCCATTATAAACTACTGAGTGCCATTTTAACCTACTGAGTGCCAGTTTACCCACTGAGTGCCAGTTTAAACTACTGAGTGTCATTTTAAACTACTGAGTGCCATTTTAACCTACTGAGTGCCAGTTTACCCACTGAGTGCCAGTTTAAACTACTGAGTGTCATTTTAAACTACTGAGTGCCATTTTAAACTACTGAGTGTCATTTTAAACTACTGAGTGCCATTTTAAAATACTGAGTGCCATTTTAACCTACTGAGTGCCAGTTTACCCACTGAGTGCCAGTTTAAACCTACTGAGTGCCATTTTAACCTACTGAGTGCCAGTTTACCCACTGAGTGCCAGTTTAAACTACTGAGTGTCATTTTAAACTACTGAGTGCCATTTTAAACTAGTGAGTGCCATTTTAAAATACTGAGTGCCATTTTAACCTACTGAGTGCCAGTTTACCCACTGAGTGCCATTTTAAACTACTGAGCACCATTTTGAAAAAAATATTTTACTTTAAAAAATCACAAATTTTGAAAATCTTTTGAAGGCCTTGAACGCCTTGAAAGCCTATAATCTATTTGGTGCATACCAATAGAAACTTCAGAACCCAAATTTGCTGGACAGCCGAAGTTGTTAATAAAAACCCCGCCCGCGCCACCCCCATGGCCTGTGCGATGAGTCAGGGCCCAGGGCCTGCTGCAAGAGCCGAGGAGACAGCAGGTTGAGAGAGACTTTGTAAGCATTCGGCTCCATCGGATTTCACATCCGTTGTTTATCCCAGAGACTTCAGCTTCTCTGCGATAAGCGTGTGGGGTGCCAGTGTTGCAGCAGAGATATTGCTTGGAAACTTTGCTTGGCCAGTGACTAGCACAGAGATTTCTTATCTTCCATCGCTGATGGGGCCTTATAGTTTATACGGCGGCCAGGGCAGGTGAACACTTTTGGATGGGTGAAGATTGAATTGGCCACGTGCCTTCGGCCCGGGGTCGCTGCCCTCTATCGGTCTTTCTTTCTTTCTCTATCTCTCTCCACGGCTCCCTCTCTCCTCTCCTTCTATCTCTCCCTCTCTCTCTGCTTATCTCCCTCCTCTTACCCCTCTCTCTCCCTCCCCTTACCCCTCTCTCTCCCTCCCCTTACCCCTCTCTCTCCCTCCCCTTACCCCTCTCTCCCTCTCCCATCCCCCTCTCTCCCTCTCCAATTCCCCTCTCTCCCTCTCCAATTTCCCTCTCTCCCTCTCCCATCCCCCTAGCCCTCTCCAATTCCCCTCTCTCCCTCTCCAATTTCCCTCTCTCCCTCTCCAATTCCCCTCTCTCCCTCTCCAATTCCCCTCTCTCCCTCTCCAATCCCCCCTCTCCCCCCATTCCCCTCTCTCCCTCTCCAATTCCCCTCTCTCCCTCTCCAATTTCCCTCTCTCCCTCTCCAATTCCCCTCTCTCCCTCTCCAATTCCCCTCTCTCAATTGAATTGGCCACTAAGTATGCAGAGAATTGCATAAAATCTGTGCGTCCAACCATATTGGCTTGGCTCATTAAAATGCCTTTATGCTACTCCGTACGAGCACTGCAGTTCGTCGGACTTCCGTTGTGTAATTTGACTGATTTGACTCCGGCCGAATTCGAAAGCTTGACTTTTAAATTCTGGCTCTTTGTACCAAGGCCTTGGCAACAGCCAGAGCAAGTCAAAGAAAGGCTTCACGCCTGGACACCAAGCTCGCATAGATCGGGTCAGCGTGTGCGCGTGTGAACGCGGTTCCGGGTAGGAAACCTGACCCTGCTGTCAAACATGAATGGCTAAAGTTACGAGTCTTGTATTGAATGAGAGTGAGTCAATTTATTTATAAACAAAATATTCTGTTGACAGTTTATATGTGACAGTCTACAGCATCTCAGGTTTGATAATCTGCCGATCTGCAGATGTTCCAATCTACCAATGTTCAAATCTACCGATGTTTCAATCTACCAATGTTCCAATCTACCAATGTTCCAATCTTTCAATGTTCCAATCTACCGATGTTTCAATCTACCAATGTTCTAATTTACTGATGCTCCAATCTACCGATGTTCAAATCTACCAATGTTCCAATTTACTGATGTTTCAGTCTTACGTACCGATGTCCAATCTTCCAATGTTCCAATCTACCGATGTTCCAATCTACCGAGTTTTCAATATCTACCGGTTTTACTAACTTTTTCAGTCTGCCAATCGGCCACACAATCAGTCTGTTATAACAATCTGTGGTCAATAAATTTACCGCACTGTCAGTCTACGCTCGTACTAATCTGCCAATCGCGTCAATCTACACCATGACAATCTACCACTCGCGTCAATCTACACCATGACAATCTACCACTCGCGTCAATCTACACCATGACAATCTACCACTCGCGTCAATCTACACCATGACAATCTACCACTCGCGTCAATCTACACCATGACAATCTACCACTCGCGTCAATCTACACCATGACAATCTACCACTCGCGTCAATCTACACCATGACAATCTACCACTCGCGTCAATCTAAACCATGACAATCTACCACTCGCGTCAATCTACACCATGACAATCTACCACTCGCGTCAATCTACACCATGACAATCTACCAGACGGGGGCAGTCAACATCATTCAACACTGGTTGAGCTTTATAATAAACGAATCTGCTCAGCATGTACATGTACTTTTATCAATCAAGATGTGTACGACAGTCACCAACCAAATAACTTACATGCATTAATTCCAACGTGAAGCCGAGTACGGACTTACACAGAAACGATGCCATTGACTCAAAAATCCCTCGAAATCGGACAGACAGGAGCGCGAATTCTTTAAACCGGCAGAGCGACGCGGTAGTGAGATTCAGAACAGTGCAAGTCGGCCTACTTATAACAATACGTAGCTATTGGCACCTGAATCGACCGGATGATGGAGCTGACATTCCAATGCGCTAGCTTCCTGTCACCGCGCGGCCGCTGCCACCATAAGCAACGCTGCTTGATATGGTAGCATGCGCACTCGATCCAGCTTCCTGTTGTATTTGGCTATTGCCGTCATCATTTTGTGTACGGGAAAGTTAAATTCGTTTTGGATTATTGACTTCACATGCAGATTCCTTCCGTTTCGAATAGTATGTACGCTGGCCGTACATGCTCATGTATGTGTGTACAGTACATTGTGCTAGTGATGGTTCTACAATTCGATGCCATTGTATACACAAGTGAGAATATATATATATATGCATTGATTGATTGTTACTGCATGTATATAACGAATGACTGTTACATGTAACGAGCATGATGTGCTGTACGTTTTCACGAGCTCGTCATGTTTTGAGTAATCTTATTAACAATACAAGCTGAATACACGCAACATGTAAATATGTGCACATATTATGCATCTTTTTGTGCCTGTGCTACAGGTGTGTGGAGTTTATGCAACAGCAACAGCTGAGAGAGCCTGGCTGTGCTGAGGTTGACTCTGATCTACGAGTATAGCTTGAGCGTAGGGCCGGGGTCGTAGCCCAGCGGTCTAGCGCAGGCTCTGGTGTGCCAGCGACCCAGGCTCGATTCCAAGTGCAGTTACATTAATTTGGGGCTGAATTGGAATCTCGGCTTGGCTCTCTGCTCGTGCAATTAACAGCCTTAAGAGCCAACACCCCAAGGCGCAGTGAAGTGTACATGCCTAACGATAATATAAAGTTAGGGCCGCTGTGCACTCCTGTGTGAGTCTCTCAGTCTTGGATTTAAACAATTAATAATAAAATGTCGCCAATCTATTTTTTGTGAGTAAGTTTCTAATTCAATTAGCTCGTCGCACTTTTGCAGGTTCTGGTAAATTAATTTACGAAAATTACGAGTTTATCATTAATTTTTTAAATAATAAACTTTGTATGCCTACGAAAAAGATTAAGGTTATTTGAAAAAAAATATTCTTTTGAATTTGTGAAGCTGATTTGTGGTTATGTATTTATAATCACATTATTTACAAAGTCGCATCAATCGATGTTCGCTAAATTGGCGAATTCGTGCATGCGCTTCAGTGTCTAACAAAAAGTACGTTTTTAGCCGATCTGTTTTAATTATACATAAAATTATATTTTGAAACTAGAAATATAAATATATGAACTAGCAGCTGATCATTATTTGCACATTTGGCATTTATTTGTTATACTTTTGTCAATGAAAGTAAGTCAAAACAAATGAATTAACGATTTTAATTATATAGCTAAATTCAATGGAATTTTTATTTATGATGAAATATTTCTAACTTAGCTACCACCGACACAGGTGGGTAGCTCTACTTCGTGTTCAAGCTTGTTATTAATGCAATTCGATGCTAAATACTTTACAAGTAATTCCTAAATTGCTATAAAAGGTGGCACTAATAAATCTATATTAGTGCTTTAGAAGAGACGCGTGCAAACTTTTAGCTAAATAAAATTAAACAAAAAACTATACTACTAATTAATTTCGATAGAAAATAATTGAACCAGGTGAGAAAAAGCACGTTTCTAAGAATGTTAAGGTTGAAAACATAGAAAAAAATTCAGTAAAGTATCAAAAAGATGGATGCTTATGTCTACTCCTCATCAATGAGAGCTTTGCTCTGTTGCTGGCCTCAATGCAGAATGGAGTCGAGGGTTTGTAGGATTTTATATTTTTCAGGTAATGGGTTACTTAGCTGATGTCCTGATGGTATTTTTGATTGAGAGTTTTCTGTCTGCCGAAGGTATCCGATTATTCCCAAAAGGGGGTATTTATCAATATTTGTTCAGGAAAAAAACTTAGGGTAAGAAGGTGAGGCAGCAGGAAAAATCTCTGAAGTAGTGTGAGACAAACAAAATTCGGATTTTTCCGTCCGAGATGGTCAATCTGTCCGGCACAACGGCTGCTAGTCTAGCGCGAGCCGGCCACGGTCAGCAGGCCGCCGAGGCACATCAGCGACATCAGTTGCAGAGTCCAGCTGGCCGGGACGGCGGTTGGCCTGGCCGAGTTGCACTCCGGTTCCCGGCAGTGGCAGTATCTCACTTTAATCTTCTTGGTGCCGACGCGCTCGATGCAGCCCTGGATGTCGTCGTTCACCAGGTTGGTGCACTGGCGACTCACGTAGACCTTGTCGCCAACTGTGAAGCAAGGATTGGGGAGTGGAAGCTGTAAATGCAGGCTAATATTAGTTGCCAGGTGAATCGATAGAGTCTATGGTGGGTCTATGATGAATTCCTAATGAGTCCGTGATAAGTCGATGGTGAGTCGATAGTGAGTTGATGGTGAGTCGATAGTGAGTCGATGGTGAGTCAATAGTAAGTCGATGGTGAGTCGATAGTGAGTTGATGGTGAGTCAATAGTGAGTTGATGGTGAGTCGATAGTGAGTTGATGGTGAGTCAATAGTGAGTTGATGGTGAGTCGATAGTGAGTTGATGGTGAGTCGATAGTGAGTTGATGGTGAGTCAATGGTGAGTTGATGGTGAGTCAATAGGGAGTCCATGAAGAATCGAGGTGTTATCTCTGAGACCCGAGTCACCGATGCGCACTCACCGGTCTGCACCATCTTGCGGCAGCCAATCGGCTTGGTGGGGTCAATGCGCGAGTCATTCACGCAGTCAACGCTGTGGCTGAACCGGTCCCAGGTGGCGCAGTGGTCCTGCCTGGTGTCGTCGCACACAATGCACCGGAAGCTCTTCTTCGGCGTTGTAGTCGGCGCTGGGGTCTCGTCAACGCGGACCTCGGCTTGGCCGCTGACCAAAGCTGCAGGGGGTGGTTGGAGAGAAATTTTTGTAAGGTGGAAACGCATGTGCTGCCATTGTTATACGATATCGTACCTCCTCTTTTCTATCTCATCTCACCCTCTCCCTCAGTTTTTTCTTTCTCATCTCATCCTCTCCCTCATCAGTCTTTTCTATCTCATCTCACCCTCTCCCTCATCAGTCTTTTCTATCTCATCTCACCCTCTCCCTCATCAGTCTTTTCTATCTCATCTCACCCTCTCCCTCACCAGTCTTTTCTATCTCATCTCACCCTCTCCCTCGCCAGTCTTTTCTATCTCATCTCACCCTCTCCCTCACCAGTCTTTTCTATCTCATCTCACCCTCTCCCTCGCCAGTCTATTCTCTCTCATCTCACCCTCTCCTTCAGTACTTTGCCTCTGCTCTCATCCTCTCTCTTCTTTCTTTCTCTTCTCAAATTCTCGCTCTTCTCCCGGTCTCTCAAAGCCTTTTCTCCCAAGTCTGCTCAGAGTCTCAAAGCTACGTAGTGGCAATTGAAATTGCGAATGGCTTGAGATGTGCAGCAGGCTAAATGACAATTCAAATAAGAGCCATAACAATCTCACCGCAGAGCCAGGCGGAGCAGAAGAGGGCCAGCAGGCAAGCGTATCCGGGCTGCATTCTTTAATTACTGCTAACTGTGAAATTCTGATCAAATCTGCTCAGTGGCAAAAGGCAAAGCAGAATTCTTCAGCTGCTTTCAGTGCTAAGAATTGGCAGTGGGGCCGATCCTGTTCTAGGCAAGAAATTTATTCTGCAATGCTTTGCGAAAGGATTCTGGACTAGGGCGGCTGAGGAGAGGGAAGACATCCCTCTAATGTACATCCCTACCCTCTCCCCTTCTTCCTTCTCCCCTTCTCTCTCTCTAGTTTTCTTCCCAGTTCACACCCCAAGCTGGGGAAGAGGGATCCCTCACAGCCATCCAGAATTTTCCTCCTATCAACTCCCCCCCCCCACACACAACCAATTCGTCCCAGGTCAGCCGTTGTCATGCAGGAAGGATTTCAAGGGTAAGGATTGAAGTGTACACCTTACTGGATTGAAAAATCAATAAAACACAAGGCGCCTCCACCTCTCCCGCGCTCAGCTGTACAGTGTGTCTTCTCCGCCTCTTACCGTTGAACAAAAAAGTCTTCTTTACTGTTTCTAATCGGAGACTGAATAAAGTCAGTGCAAGATGCTCAATGGTGCAGAGTTGACCATATTTTTTATAAGCTATACTCATCGATTCGATTTTATATTACTGAATTATGGGCTCAGGCTGAACTTAGAAGATCGATAACCTTTCATTTCAAAACGCTTTTTAGGACACATACCTAAAATAATTACCTGTAGGCTCCATAATCGTTTGAGAATAATATATACGACTCATAGTAAGAAATCAGTCAGTCTATTGCAATATACATAGTCATTTTTTTGTTTTCTTTTCAGATGCGCTACGAAAGAAGTTGAGCCAATTTTTTTAATACAACCATATTGTAGTTTAAGACACGAATCCTGCCTCTCCCGTGTTCAGTACAAACCCAAAAAGACATTTGCCATCATGGAAGTTTCGTGTATTCCGGACAGGAACCAATTCTTAATGATAAAAGTTGCAATCTTGCCTATTTTTAGCGCCAGTCAAACAAGTCTGCAAGTAAAATGTTATGCTTTCTACTGTCAGTAGCTGCAGAGAATGTGGCTATAAACTGGGCTATTAAGTTGCAACAGAGAAAATTCTAGAATCGGTGCTCCAAAAATAGCACAGCGAAGCAGTGGGCCAATGTGTGACGGTGGTGAATGGGGAATTCTGGAACTTTCTCGAAGCTGAGCTGCAGTCTATAAAAGCAGGCGTTCCTGCTGGCCCAGGAGCAAGCAGTTCGGATCGCAACCAAAGCAATCCAGAAGCATCCAAAGCAAGACAAGCCTTCCTCAGTGAAGAAGCCTCTTTCTCAGTCAAGCTCAGCTCAGTGAAGAAGCATCATGGGCAAGAGAAGCAACGGACCTGCAATCGGCATCGACCTGGGCACCACGTACTCGTGCGTGGGCGTGTTCCAGGCAGGCAAAGTGGAGATCATCGCCAATGACCAGGGCAACCGAACCACGCCCAGCTACGTGGCCTTCACGGGCACGGAGAGGCTGGTGGGCGACGCGGCAAAGAACCAGGTGGCGATGAACCCGGAGAACACGGTGTTCGACGCCAAGCGACTCATCGGGAGGAAGTTCAGCGACGAGACGGTGCAGCGGGACATGAAGCTGTGGCCGTTCAAGGTGGCGAACGACGGTGGGCGGCCGAAGATTGAGGTTCAGTACATGGGCGAGAGGCGGAGCTTCTACCCGGAGGAGATCTCGGCCATGGTGCTGACCAAGATGAAGGAGACGGCGGAGGCGTACCTCGGCGAGAAGGTGACTGACGCGGTGATCACGGTGCCGGCCTACTTCAACGACAGCCAGCGGCAAGCGACGAAGGACGCTGGCGCGATCGCCGGGCTGAATGTGCTGCGGATTGTGAACGAGCCGACGGCGGCTGCCCTGGCCTACGGGCTGGACAAGAGCCTGGACGGCGAGAAGAACATTCTGATCTTCGACCTGGGAGGCGGCACATTCGACGTGTCCATCCTGACGGTGTCGGAGGGCAGCATGTTCGAGGTGCGATCGACGGCCGGTGACACTCATTTGGGCGGCGAAGACTTTGACAACCGGCTGGTAGAGCACCTGATCCAGGAGTTCAAGTGCAAGTACCGCAAGGACATGAGCGGCAACGCCCGAGCAGTGAGGCGGCTGCGCACAGCGGCTGAGCGAGCGAAGCGAACTCTGAGCAGCTCAGCGCAGGCAAGCATCGAGATCGACTCGCTGTTCGAGGGCATCGACTTTTACACCAGCGTGACCAGGGCTCGGTTCGAGGAGCTGTGCGCTGACCTCTTCCGTCAGACGATGGAGCCGGTGGAGCGAGCGCTGAGGGACGCCAAGATGGACAAGAGCAGCGTCAGCGAGATTGTTCTGGTCGGCGGATCGACGAGGATCCCGAAGGTGCAGAAGCTGCTGCAGGAGTTCATGGGCGGCCGGACGCTGAACAAGTCGATCAACCCGGATGAGGCGGTCGCGTACGGAGCCGCGGTGCAGGCGGCGGTGCTGACCGGTGTGAAGGATGAGAAGATCGAAGACCTGCTGCTGCTTGACGTGGCTCCGCTGTCGCTGGGCATCGAGACTGCCGGCGGCGTGATGACCAAGATCGTGGAGAGGAACAGCCGCATCCCGACCAAGGCGACGCAGACGTTCACCACGTACTCGGACAACCAGAGCGGCGTCACGGTGCAGGTGTTTGAGGGCGAGCGGGCGCTGACCAGGGACAACCACCTGCTGGGCCGGTTCAACCTGGACGGCATCCCGCCAGCGCCGCGCGGAGTCCCGCAGATCGAGGTGACCTTCGACGTAGACGCCAACGGAATCCTGGTGGTGTCGGCGAAGGACAAGAGCACCAGCAAGGAGGAGAAGATCACAATCACGAACGACAAGGGTCGCCTGTCGAAGGACGAGATCGAGCGGATGGTGCGGGACGCGGAGAAGTTCCGCGAGGAGGACGAGCGGCACCGCGAGCGCCTGGCGGCCCGCAACCAGCTGGAATCGCTCGCCTTCCAGTACAAGCAGGCGGCCAACGACTGCAAGGACCGGCTGGGCGAGAAGGAGGCCGGCAAGGTGACCGCCGCTTGTGACCGCGTCATCTCCTGGCTGGAGAACAACCAGACGGCCGACAAGGACGAGATCGCCGAACAGCAGCGGCAGCTGAGCAGCCTGTGCTCGCCTCTCATGGCCAAGCTGCATCAGCAGCAGCAGTCGCCTCCGCAGGGTCCGCAGCGAGCGGGACGAGCGGGCGGACCCACCGTCGAGGAGGTTGACTGAGCTCCTGTCGCAGACGAAAGTTTGATGATCGATTTGAGCTCTGACTCTGAATTACTCCGATCAGCGTTGTGTTCCGGAACAGTTTTATCTACTTTTGATTAATTTTTATTTTTGTATGCGTCTGTAAATGCAATCGATATTCAAGTACATGTACATGTATGGTAGCCTTGTACACATTTAGCTGAATGTATACTTAACTTGCGTGAGATGATAATAAAAAAGGAGCTAGCTTCTCTAGCTGCCCTCCAAAGTAGCATTCTATTATTTTATATATAGAAAACTATAATAATTTTATAAGTAGTAATTGGTTTTTGTCACATTTCTAGTCATAATTTTTTTACAAAAGATTTGTAAAACGTATGAAGTTTAAGTTTCAATACCTGAAGTCCATGTGTTGGATTATTTCAGAGGTTGTCCACGAGTTTCAAGCTGTCTAGCTCCGGAAAGACTAGCAAGTTATAACAATTTTTTTTTCTTCTTTTGATTAGGTCCTACAATTGAGAAAAATTATTTTTTAAAGTCAATGATTAAAGCACAGTTGTGCTTTTTTTACGCATTCACGTGGTTGTCGAAAATAGTACTTTTGTTTAAAATTTAAAATTTAGACATGGGATGCTGGATCCTGGCTTCATCATGATCGATGATCACTATCACTTCAAACTAAACTAAAGTTCAGCATGGGTATTTCGTATTAGCATCCGAGGACCGAGGCTAATTAAGTGCATTGTTGTATGTATATTTTTTAGATTGTGGTAGGATCTAGGCCTATGCATATGCAGTATATGTGGTAAACTTCTGTTCTGCGTTTATGAAGTATAATAATAAAAAAAGGATTTATTGGAAGGGCTGTGTCTTACTTACAACTAAGAAGATCATCTTGGTTTATTTATTTAATGGAATAACCAAGGGACAAGGGTGACAAAACCCGACTTTGTTAGAAATCTTTACATTGTTTATTATTGCATACTAAATGCTTAATGCTTATTTTCTTAATATTATATTTGTGCACTTATGTTTTACAAAAAATTGATGTATCCATTAAAAACTTATTTCACTTCATATGCTTAATCATGTTTTGCAACAGGCGGTAGGAAAGAATTTAGATTTTTTAAAAAATACTTGAATCACTATATTTAAAGTAGTCAATTTTTTCTAATTTTAATATTACTATTTTGGGTAGTATATTTGAATTTTAATAGGGCCTAGCTGTCTAGCATAATAAAGGGATATCAAATCAGTCTATCATTGGCTAATACCCTAAATTTTAGGACTAGAATCTTTTTCAACTTTCATTAATCAGTAAGAGTTTTGCCATAACCAATTTTTTGTTGTATCTATATTTGTAGCCATATTTTTAATTTTTCCCATATCCTATTTGTTTTCTGTATCTATAGTTGTATCTCCAATTTTTCCTATATCCTATCTGTATCCCTATATGTATCTATAGCTAATTAGTTTCTCATAACTTTTTAAAACTTTTAATGATATTTAAGCCAATTGCAACAAATAGAAACAGTTTCACTTAACCTATTTAGTATTAATCATTACTAATTTCTAATTTCTTATTGTATAAAAACTATTATATTGTTTTGAAACAGACTTTTCAAAACTTCCAATGTGACTAAGCTTTGTTTACAAATGTCATATATTTTTAGAAAGTTATTTTATTTGTATTCATATGTGTTTTTGGAACTTTTTCCCATGCAAGTATAAATATACAACTTCCCCCTGTTTATTCAAGTTTTATTTGATATTCCTGGTGTCTAGCATGCTGCTATACTACTAGGCAGTCTAGCCACTCAGCTTGCTAGGCTATTCAGTTGGTCTATAATACAAGTGTACTACATTTTTTGTCTATTTTAAGATCCTAGTTTTCTTCCTTACTTATTTGCATAGGAATATAGCAAAACTATATATAGTTTATAATAAAACAAAAAAATTCAATTTAAGTAAAAAGGTTTTTATTTTTATAAAAATGCACAAAAAAGGAATAAAAAATATAAAACACAAAAAGACATTTATGATATACAATAGCATATATATGCAATTTAACAAAAATTATCTATATTAAACTATAATTCAAATGTTAGATTAAATTAAACCCAAATTCTGCTCAATGAATAGCAGTTTGTCAGCTGACTATAGAGCTAGCCTGCTACACTGTAGTGTGACAAAACTGCTTGCTACACTAAAGAGCCACTCAGCATTAGCACTAGATAGTAAAGTATAAAAGTACCATTGAGCAAGCAGCCTTAGCAACAGCTGGGAATTTGGCTTGGCCAATTTTTGCCCAATACTGCAATGTAGCCATAGTTTGTGCAATTATTATTAAGTTGTGTGCCAGAACTAAATTTTGTATGCAATTGAAGGAGTGACTATTTTTTATGCATTGGTTTTTAGCTTGTTAGCTTGTGATTCAGTAAATGACTGTAGACTTTTAGACATGGAAGCCACAATTTTAGACTTTATTAGATTATGAATTTTTATATGTGTATTACTAAATCAGGACAAGCTTGGTTGTCATAAATATATTAATATCTTTGATCAAGGCTGCCTATGTTTTATTTCAGGCCTGTACCTAGCAACGAGTATGGTCATATGTAATGGTGGTGGAACCCTACAAAAACATATCATTGGGAAAAACATTTCAGCTCTGAAGCAATGCCTTATAAAAGGTAACATTTGCATTCTGTTCAAAGTTACATAATACCATGTGAAATTATTGATGTGCTTATTTGTTTACTTTTAGGCCTGCACCCGAATGCAGAAAATGAGAATGGAGAAACGGCACTGTTTGTTGCATCCTACTATGGACATGAGGACATTGTTGACCTATTGCTATGTAGTGGAGCTAAGCCTAACCTGTAAGCTATAGTCAACTCTGAAGCTATTATGTTTTTAAATCTGCTTGTGAAGTGAAATACAATGTCAGATGAAGTATGTTGGGATAGAAAAAGTTGAAAAAAGGATAGCAAAAGGATATTCATCATCATCAGGTCCCTAAGCCATTATGGCCGTTGGTGCGCCCATTTCTCGACAGCGACTCCACCTCCTTCGATCCAAGACCGTCTTGCTCAGCTGCATAATCCTCTCTCCACTCTACTTGATTGCCTGTCCAGTCACCTTGTGCCTCTGCAGCGACTCCACCTCCTTCGATCCAAGACCGTCTTGCTCAGCTGCATAATCCTCTCTCCACTCTACTTGATTGCCTGTCCAGTCACCTTGTGCCTCTGCAGCGACTCCACCTCCTTCGATCCAAGACCGTCTTGCTCAGCTGCATAATCCTCTCTCCACTCTACTTGATTGCCTGTCCAGTCACCTTGTGCCTCTGCCCCTTCGTCCCTCAACATCACCTTGAACCACAGCCTTCAGCACCCCATCACTTGCAACATTCCCGAAGAAACGGAGTCTTCTTATCCTTCCAGGAAATGCCCAGCATCCTTCTGTAGATCTTCATCTCGAAAGCTCTCGTAATTTTCATCTTTCTTCTCCATTATCCAGCTCTCTCTGGCATAGAGAAGAGTTGCCATGACTACCAATCTCATCGGCAGCATTTTACTTTCCATTTGGGTGTTTTTTGCTCTCCAGATGTTGTCCAATTTCTCTAGCGCAATTTTAGCTCTTCCTATCCGTATCCAAATCTCCATGTTCTCCATGTTTTCAGCTAAAAGTTGAAACTGCAGCTGAGAAGTTCGCTAAAATTAAAAATGGAGCTGCTTAATAAAACCATTGGTTGTAGAGGTGGAGCTGCTGATACGAGACAGGCTGAGAGTCCAGAGCCGGCTGGAGCTGCTGATACTAGACAGGCTGAGAGATACGCTGGGCACTGTACATTGCACCCCTCTCCCCTGCAGCCAATCAGAAGCCGAGAGAGCCAACTGTGGCCAGTCAGTCAGATATTGAGCCTAAAGGCCCATGCCCATGGAAAATTTCAGGCCCCTGCAGTCAGTCAGTTAAAATCATCATTTGCGCGCTTAATCCCGTCAGTACAAAAGCAGCTGCGCGATTGTTCCAAGTCATGGGAAAACTCGTGCGCGATTTTTCCTGTATCGATCAAAAATACTGCGCGCTTATTCCGGTCTGTGGAAAGTTAACTGCGCGCTTATTCAGGTTTTGGTCCGTTCTCCTGCGCGCTTATTCCGAACCATGTAAAATATGTGCGAAAATGCGCGCTTGTTCCTGGCGCGCTTAATCTAGCTACCCTCTAACACAGGATATCAGGGAGAATTTAATTTTTTTAACGTAATTTTTGTACATGCAATGCCTTCTAATTCAAATAATTCAAAAGTCCGAACAAGCAGGGCAACACGCCGTTGCACGCGGCAGCCAGCCGCGGCCACCACCGAGTGATGAGTCGCCTGATCTCCTCCGGCGCCGACCTCAGCCTGGTCAACTCCGACGGCAAACGGGTCGCCGATGTCGCTCGCGGCAGACGGGCGATCGATATTGTTGAAAGGAAATGGGCCACCTTCCAGCGGCTCATCAACTGCGGCCATCTGCGGCCCGGCCGCGAGCACTGGCCTCCCGGCGTGATGGACACCGGCTTCGGGCCCGTGGTCATCGCCGACGGCTCGCCGGCCCTGCTGCACGGCCTGCCAATCGTCAATGCAGCCACCGACGAGCTGCGGGACGACCCAGCGCTGGTCCGGTCCTACAGGTGCGGGGCCTTCACTGAGATTGTCAGGTAGGTTGGCCAACTTGACACTCTGAGCTGCTTGTACCGCGTGTATCAACGGTGTGAGAGTACAGTGTTGGCTTGCATGTTCGATTGCTTTTTGTGAGGCTCACAAGTGCGTACAACTCGCTGCACATCACCTTCTCGGTGTTCACGGTCTCTTGATTGATCGCCCTGTGCCAAGTGGCACCATCGTGAATAGTGAATGCTAAGAAATAATCATTAACCGTATCCTCCAGTAAAATGTTACTGTGTCAAGAATCGCTAAAGAGTCATTGCAAACACATTTGTAGTGACTCTATCTAGTCTAATTCGGCTCTTGTGACTTTTAACAACTCAAAACGATTGTAATGCGACAGAGAGGCGACTGTTGAGTCACGAGCGCATCACGTGAGTCGTAGAATATTAAGAGTCGCAAGTCGTCCGTTGTTAAACGGGGGTGGAAAGCCAGGGGCTTACCGCGGATCAGCCCGAAAGGGGGCTCTACCGCAGGGATCTGAAAGGGCCATACTGCCAGGGGCATGTAGCCCGAGAGGCCACAATTGGGACCAGAGCTCAGGACTCTGGTGAGAGCCTAGTGAATTGGTGCTACTAGCCCAAACCTACGGTACAAGACACCGCCAACCCAAAAAGTGGAATCAGGGACGGTGCTAGGACCGAGTCCACCCAGGCCACCACCCAGCAGACAAGTCCTTGGGAGTGCGCAGAAAAAAATGGAATTAGCGAAAAAAGCTTGGGTTACTACTAAAAGCGGTCCGAGAGCGGGGAAACCCCGAGGTCTACGGAAATGTCTTAATTATTGGAGCGAGTCTGGAAGGCTTGTTTCCGATGGCGAGACTCCAGGCAGGAAACACAACTACCGGCTACAAACCCAAGGGTATCGCCTATCCAGCTCAATATTGGACGCCAGGCCAAGGGGTCGGGAAGGGGCACAATGAGCAAGAGGACCCGGACTCAGCCGGTATCCCCGAATCGGGCGAACTCATTCCCCAGGACACCAATCCACTGTCAGGATGAGAGCCAGCGACACTTAGGCAGGGAGACAACCAGAGGAGCCAGCAGATGGACCAAGGACAGCGCAGGATGGACCGGGCAGGGAGGGCAGAGCGGAAATCTAAGGCCTTACATTAATAAAACCAGTTCAGTAATGGGGATAAAAACAGGACGGAGGAGCACCTGAACCCTACTAGCAGGTGGAGGGACCCTGCTTCCCGGGGCTCAGCCTCAGGGCTGGCATCAACTGGGCTCTACCGTACACCTTCGTGAATGGTCATTCTTTCCTGCAGGGCGGGTACGACCGGGGGGCTCAAGTCCCGTTCTAGCCACACTGCAGTCCAGAGTACACACTCACCCCAGGTACACCCCCCTAAACCAAGGCCGAGGGCCAAATAATTGGAATGCACGAAAAAGAATGGTTGGGGTTATTTTTAGAATGGGCACAGCTCCTCCGGGGTGGACCCTTAGAAATTGGGCTAGCCGAAGCCAGGCCAATCGGATTGCGCACAACCCTTAGACAAGCTACCAGAGAGGCAGCCAGGGTAAAAACAGTCAGAGACCGTCTTTACGGCAAAATGCAATTCTTTAGACAAATCTGTGTAGGGCTTGTCTCGAAAGTGCTTTAAAACGCAAAATTTAACGTCAAATTTAAATTATTATTTACTACTTAATTCAAAATTCAGTCAGTAGTATCAATAGATCATCAGTATTATTCCCCTTAATTGTCTATTCTTCAATCGGTAAAATTTACCATCATAACAGCATGACCTGGCGCAGCTCCGCGGTGTCCGTGCGCCAGCTCAACCGTCACTACGTTACCAAGGCAACTGGTGCTTACGTGAAGTGTCTTGTGCTCAATCAGGCTGTCTGGGAGGTGACCGCGGCCAGCTCGCTACGGCATCCCGCCATCCTCACCATGATGGCAGTGAGCGTCGACACACACTCTGTTCACGCTTACCCCATTATCACGCCTGTGAGTCTTTGTTCCTTTTATTTTATGGTAAACTTGGTAAGATTGTAGAGTTGTGAGACTGATAATTGTCACTTTCCATTGTCAGATAGTTCACATTTAGGCCTGTTGGCTTTGTTAGACTGTTCGCATCGTCAGACTGTTTACATTTTCAGGCTGCTCACATTGTCGGTCTATTCACATTGTCATACTGCTCACATTGTCATACTGCTCACATTGTCATACTGCTCACATTGTCAGACTGTTCACATTGTCAGACTATTCACATTGTCAGGCTATTCACATTGTCATACTGCTCACATTGTCAGACTGTTCACATTGTCATACTGCTCACATTTTCAGACTGTTCACATTGTCATACTGCTCACATTTTCAGACTGTTCACATTGTCATACTGCTCACATTTTCAGACTGTTCACATTGTCATACTGCTCACATTTTCAGACTATTCACATTGTCATACTGCTCACATTGTCAGACTGTTTATACAAACTGAATGCCAATGTCAGCAACTGTCAGACACTCCTATCCCAACTCCCAATCCTGGCGCCTCAGATATTCGAGCGAGTTGGCCTGGGCTCGCTGTTCCACCACCTGCACGTGCGCCACCAGCCTCTCAACGATGCGACCCGGTACGCCTACCTGCGCCAGATTGGCGAGGCCCTCGCCTTCCTGCACTCGCGTGGCGTTGTCCACACAGCGCTCAGCTCACACGCTGTGCACCTGGTGTCGCCCAGCCTGGCCAAGCTCGGCTGCCTGGAATACGCCGTCTGCACAGCCGACACCGGGCCGAGGTGCTCCTACGCCTCGCTGAATGATTGCTACCGGGCCGTGGCCAACTGGCTGGCTCCGGAGCTGCTCAACCGGCTGCCAGCCACGGCCGCTGCCGACGTCTACGGGCTGGGCGTTGTGGCCTGGGAGATGTGGACTGCCCAGGTAAGGATTTGCTGGTGTACTAGATTAGCTTTTGAATGCTTTTGTTTCAATTTGGCAATCCTGAACTTCAAAATGGCTCTTAAAATTTCCTCCTTTGCAGGTGCCGCACGAGACCGCCCAATCGGCAGCCGACATTCGGCGTCGTCTCAGTCAGCGCAGCTCGGACTGGCTGAGCCGCTGGCGCGATCGCCGCCTGCCGGAGTCGCTGCAGCAGCTGGTGCTGTCGGCCGTGCTGCCGGAGCCGCACAGGAGGCCCCCGTTGGACACTGTCTGCCGATTGCTGGTCTACGGCTACTGGGGAGCGCAGCGCGACGGCGACGATCGATTTGGTGACAATCTGGCGCGTCGGGTTCGACGAAGTTCGCCAGCTGCTTGCGCTGCTGCGGCCGCTGAAGGTGAGCAATCTGGTTGCGAGTGAGGAGCCAAGTGATTTGTTATTTTGCACTGCTGCAAACCAACAGTGCCAACAGTGGACTCGAGTAGACTAAATAGAGTCGAACTGCGATTCTAACTAACTCATTGTCGCGTCGTTTAAGAGTTCACCTGAATAGCACGATGATTTGGTAGAATCAACGATGTCTCAGTTTCGATATATTATTCATAAACGATGCTAACAGAAACGATGCACAATATATAATATTAACGCATTGGAGTGGCGGGGCATACGGGCGCGAAATGGGGTGGTGGGCACACAAGATGTACAGTCAATAATTCAATAGTCATTTAGTTAGTCATTCAGTTACAAGTGCAGCGGCAGACTCCAGCGCTGCCTCATTCATAAAGCGACGCATGTGCACTTTAGATTCTAGACTCTACGGCCCCCGAGTCATTATAGATCGAAGCGCTCCAGGGTCACTTGCGTTGCCTCAGAGTTGCAAACAATAAAACGCCTCAAATTGACTCTTAGGCGACTAACGACTTTTTGGCGACTTTTATCATGACTCGTCGTTTAAGGGTCGTCTAGAGTCACTTCTTTCTGATTTTACCTGTGTTACCTGCAATAACTCTGGGACGCTTCTTAGCCTAGTTGCCGGTTTCATCGGTAAGCACCGACAGCTCAGAAGCAATTTTCTAATTTCCTTTTTTATGTTTCCATTTCAAAGATATTTTCATTTGATCTAGAACAAAATCGATAGCTTTGATATTAGAATGTAGAGAAATCGCACATGGTTTCCAATTAAACTCCATCCGGACACAAAACAAAAATATACATGCTAAACTGGATAAGAGTGCATAAGCAGTCACGTGACCTCTATTTTAAAGTAGCCGCCTTTTCACCTGACTTAAAATGATCCCTCATGACCTTTGACCTTTGCCCGATCGACCCCACCGCAGCATCAACATCGGCAGGCGCTCGCAGTCACCGACAGCGCAGTAACAGCCGGTCACAGCGGCGGCAGCAGCCTAATCGAGTCTCGCAGGACCTGACTAACGTCTCTAGCTTGGCCACCGAGATTCTGATGGCCTCCGACAATGAGGATGAACAATCTGACGAAAGCGACGGGGAAGCGGCTGGAGCAGCAGCCGCGTCGCCTCATGGCCGGCAGCGGCATCACCTTAGCCGGCGCGACTACTTGGAACTGGCGGCCGTACCGCCTCCCGACAGGCGCAGCTGGTCGCCGGGCGGGCGGTCCCGGTCTCCTAGCAACGGCAACTGGGCCGGCCGGCGCGGCTGCCGCCGGCGTCACCACAGCTGCTCCAGCGCCTCGGCTGTCGGCGACGGCGCCGGGTTCAAGCCGGCCGGCCACCGGACCAGCTTCGATCCGCCCTGTGCCGAGAGGTGCTCCGAGTCGCCGGACCTGATCCGGGCGGCCAGCAGCGGCGGCTTCTCCAGCGTTGCAGCCGACTGCAGGCGGCGACGTCAGCCCAGGGCCGCCTCCGCAGACAGCGGCCGGCCGCCGTTGCCGCCGACTGCCAGGACCATCGTAAGTTGGAGACGTCTAAGCTTTCGATGTATTCAATTTGTGACCTGTGGTGTGCGCTAATTTCTACGGCTGCTCATAATGTACATGTAGACCGGCTGCTCACACATGTAGACCGGCTGCTCACACATGTAGACCGGCTGCTCAGTCATGTAGACCGGCTGCTCAGTCATGTAGACCGGCTGCTCATACATGTAGACCGGCTGCTCATACATGTAGACCGGCTGCTCACACATGTAGACCGGCTGCTCACACGTGTAGACCGGCTGCTCACACATGTAGACCGGCTGCTCAGTCATGTAGACCGGCTGCTCATACATGTAGACCGGCTGCTCATACATGTAGACCGGCTGCTCATACATGTGGACCGGCTGCTCACACATGTAGACCGGCTGCTCATACATGTAGACCGGCTGCTCAGTCATGTAGACCGGCTGCTCATACATGTAGACCGGCTGCTCATACATGTGGACCGGCTGCTCATACATGTGGACCGGCTGCTCACACATGTAGACCGGCTGCTCACACATGCAGATCAGCGGCACAAAAGACTGGCTGCTCCTCTTTCGCTGGCCTCATCTGGGGGAGAAAACAGATGGAGGCCAACCTAGCATGGACGACACGCAAACTCGGGTTGGGGAAGTATTAAAACAGGATCCAATGAGACAGCCTTAAGTAACATATAAGTCCATGGTAACTCCAAATACATGTCAAGTAGAATATGCGTACATTATTATTCCCAACTTGAGCATTCTCTTATTTATATTCTCCCAGACGGCGCAGCGAACCCTTTGCCGCAGCAGGCCCAGCTTCTCCGCGTCGGCCTCGCCGCTCTGTCAACCGGCTTATTAACCAATTCGAGCACATCGCCGACTCCGGTCACGTCAGCGCCGCCTCCTCCGTGGCCGCCACTGCCGGAGTCTTGGACAGCACGCCGGTGAAGGCCAGGCCCGGGGACCCGGTGCCGACCACCTGCCGGGTGTTGCTGCCCAACTCGCAGTCGGCTCGGCGGGCGCTCAATCTTGGTGAGAGACTTGGCGGTAGATTGCTGTTGATTCACAGGTGTACTGCTGTTGATTGACAGGTGTACTGCTGTTGATTCACAGGTGTACTGCTGTTGATTGACAGGTGTACTGCTGTTGATTGACAGGCATACTGCTGTTGATTGACAGGTATATTGTTGTTAATTAACAGGTATATTGCTGTTGATTGACAGATATATTGCTGTTAATTACATATTGCTGTTGATTGACAGGTATATTGCTGTTGATTGACAGGTGTATTGCTGTTGATTGACAGGTGTATTGCTGTTGATTGAGAGGTGATCTTGCTGGTGATTGACAGGTATATTGCTGTTGATTGACAGGTATATTTTCGTTGATTAGCAGGATATTGCTGGTAATTGACAGGTATTCTGCTGTTGAAAAGAATAGGAACACGTCTTGCTGTTGATGGACATGCAGTTTAGTTGAAGGCATCCGTATTATTCATAAATATTTCCCCAACTTTCGCACCGCAGACGGTCGCGGCAACCGGCCAACAGCTGTTGACGCCGAGCTGGTGTCCCCCAGCGCAGACAGCCGGGGTGGCCACCAGTGGCAGCCGACTGACTCAGTTCGGGAGCAGCTCAACACCGCTTTCATAGCCAGCAGCACCAGCAGCTGCACCGGCAGCAGCAGCGAGAGTCAGCAACGGCAGCAGAGAACCGCACCGGCTATGCTTCACCCCTTGGAGAACGGCCTGTACCGCATGGTGTTTCTGCAGCCTCCGATAGAGTCCCAGCATCATCATGAGCACCATCCTCATCACCATCATCACAGTCAGCACCAGCAGCCGCAGCGGCACGTCGCTTTTCTTCGCCAACCCCAGCCGACGTCGAACACGAAATCGCCTACTCCGCCGATTTCTCCGGTCGTCGAATCTTCGCCGATCGCATTCGGGCAGGCCAGGCGCTCCTGGCTGGCGGCGGAGACTCGCCGGGAGGCTCGCCAGGTGCAAGAACGCGAATGGGAGGCGGCCAGGTGGCGTAACAGGCGCAGCGCGCTCGGCGACAGCGGCGTCGGCCTGTCGGAGGTCGAGCCGACAATGTCGGAAGCTTGCGAAATGCCGATATCTCAGCAGCAGCGGCAGGCTGATTCAGTGCCCGTGCCAGTTGTCAAACGCAAAGGCTTCGGCAGCAGCGGCTCGGCGAGCAATTCAATCCAGCCGCAGGATCAGGGAAGCTGGGACTCGCATGTTGAGCAGCGTCATCAGGGATTCGGTTTCGCGACATCATCAATAGGTCGAACTGAAGACGCACCAGTTCCAGTGCAAGTTAAGCTGAAAGGATTGCTCAGCAACTCTGTTCAGGTGCAGCAGGAAGAGCAGCAGTGCGGCGGAAGCTGGGACTCGCCTGTCGAGCAGCGTCATCAAGGATTTGGCTCAGCGAGATCCTCAGCAGTTGAACAGCGGGAAGCACCTGTTCCAGTGCGCATGAAACAGAAAGGATTCTTCAGCAACTCATCGGTTCAGATGGAGCAGAATGGAGGAAGCTGGGACTCACCAGTTGAGAAGCGCCATCAGGGATTTGGATCCGCAGCCTCCTCAGCTGGTGAGCAGCAGCAGGGCTGCACCGAAGAAGTGGCAGTCCCGGTGCAAGTGAAACGAAAAGGGTTCTCCAGCAACTCGGTCCAGGTGCAGCAAGGAGAGCAGCAGCAGCAGGATGAAGAGGAGGGCCGTGGAAGCTGGGAATCGCCAGCCGAGAAGCACCTGTCCGCCTCGGCCGGTCTGCAGGTGAAGCGAAAAGGGTTCGGCAATAACATGTCGTCAGCGTCAGCTGGCAACATCGATCAGCAGCGAGATGTCGTCTGGGCGCCGGTGCCCGTGTCGCAGTCGACTGACGAAACTGCGACAACAGTCTCCAAGCGTCGGAGATTTGGAAATTCGGGACAGCAGCGACAGCAGCAGCCGCGTCGGAAAGGCTTCGGCTTCGGCAGCAGCCAGCCGCAGACGGTTCAACAGGAACAGGATGAGAACTGCGGCGAGCATCAGATTGATCAGCAATCCGCTGACGGTCACTCCAGCGGAGGTTGGAAGCTCCAGAGAGGCTTTGGCTTTAACAACCGATTGCCTGACGATGTAGAGATACCTGTGCAGCAGACCCAGCAAGCAGATGAAGACAACTGGGAGACACCCGAGCCGCAGAAGCAACCAACCGCCGAATGCTGGGAGTCGGCAGTTCCCGTCACAGTGCACAGTACTGCTGACGCTCAGGTGACAGCACCAGTGAGCCAGACTGCTCAGGTGGGATTCGGAAACTCCGCTAGCAACCAGGCTCAGGTGGGATTCGGCAACTCCGCTACCACCCAGGCCCAGGTGGGATTCGGCAACTCCGCTAGCAACCAGGCTCAGGTGGGATTCGGCAGCTCCGCTAACACCCAGGCTCAGGTGGGATTCGGCAACTCAAACACTCAGGCTCAGGTGGAATTCGGCAACTCAAACACCCAGGCTCAGGTGGGATTCGGCAACTCCGCTAGCAACCAGGCTCAGGTGGGATTCGGCAACTCCGCTAGCAACCAGGCTCAGGTGGGATTCGGCAACTTAAACACCCAGGCTCAGATGGGATTCGGCAACTCTGCTAACACCCAGGCTCAGGTGGGATTCGGCAACTCAAACACCCAGGCTCAGGTGGGATTCGGCAACTCTGCTAATACCCAGGCTCAGGTGGGATTCGGCAACTCAAACACCCAGGCTCAGGTGGGATTCGGCAACTCAAACACCCAGGCTCAGGTGGGATTCGGCAACTCAAACACCCAGGCTCAGGTGGGATTCGGCAACTCAAACACCCAGGCTCAGGTGGGATTCGGCAGCGATGTCGTAACCGACTGCGAGGATCCCATAGAAACGGATTCGATTAACGAAGTCTCACAGCAGCCGCAGCAGCAGCAGTTTAGCGATTGGTCCGAGCTCGAGGCCTCGCATTTCTGGCCAGACGACTCCGATGGCGACATCGCCGAATCGCCGAGTGCCGAGCGTCGCGGCTGGCTAGCCGCCTTCACTGACCGGGTGAGCGGCCTGCTCAGGAGAAGCGTCGGCTACTCAGACAGCGCCACCTCTGCCGACTGGGTGCGAAATTGAATTCCCAATGTTGGCTGAGTAGTCTGTTAGGATTGTTCTATCCAATTTGAGCAAAATACAGAGGGCTGAAGCATCGAGGCGCGAGCATAGCTACGAATATATTAGTGTTGTAGTTAATGTAGCATAGCATTAAGTGAGGATTTACCATAGACAGTCTCTCGGCGGGCGTGAAACGCGTTTCGCGACCGCCCCGCTGGCTTATTGCCTTGAATCAACGGGCTTTTGACCATAGACATTGTTAGCGGGCGCAGCATTAAAACGCATATGAAAGCTTTGCCATTCAACACATATCAATTCATATCATTCAATACATGGCATATACATACAGTATACTATATTGACATTACTAATTAATTTTCATTTATAAACATTAATTTCAGAGTGCCTCACCTGCTAGCAGATCGAATGGGCGGATTAACATTGGAATTGGGCATCGGCACCAGTTTGACTAGCTTTTGGCTTATCGCATTGCTTACGCGAGCGCATGAACCGTTTTAATTTGTTTGTTTTTTAGCTGCTCTGCTCATTTCGTGTTTTCGTGTTTAGTTTTGGTTTTAGGAGATGACAGTTCAGGAGATGTGTCAGATGTGTCAGGAGATGACAGTTCAGGAGATGTGTCAGATGTGTCAGGAGATGACAGTTCAGGAGATGTGTCAGGAGATGACAGTTCAGAAGATGTGTCAGAAGATGACAGTTCAGCAGATGACAGTTCAGGAGATGTGTCAGGAGATGACAGTTCAAGAGATGTGTCAGGAGATGACAGTTCAGGAGATGTGTCAGGAGATGACAGTTTAAGAGATGTGTCAGGTGATGACAGTTCAGGAGATGTGTCAGGAGATGACAGTTCAGGAGATGTGTCAGGAGATGTGTCAGAAGATGACAGTTCAGGAGATAACAGTTCAGGAGACGTGTCAGGAGATGACAGTTCAGGAGATGTGTCAGGAGATGACAGTTCAGGAGACGTGTCAGGAGATGACAGTTCAGGAGAATTGTCAGGAGATGACAGTTCAGGAGATGTGTCAGGAGATGACAGTTCAGGAGATGTGTCAGGAGATGACAGTTCAGGAGATGTGTCAGGAGATGACAGTTCAGGAGATGTGTCAGGAGATGACAGTTCAGGAGATGTGTCAGGAGATGACAGTTCAGGAGATGTGTCAGGAGATGACAGTTCAGGAGATGTGTCAGGAGATGACAGTTCAGGAGATGTGTCAGGAGATAACAGTTCAGGAGATGTGTCAGGAGATGACAGTTCAGGAGATGTGTGCTCAGGTACCTAGTTATTCATTCGATTGAAGTTCAGGTGATGAGGATTTATGTTTCGGGTGATGAGGATTTTTAGCTTTCAGTTTCTTTTTTGAGCGTAAACCAGCGCATGGTGTCTCCTGCCAGCTTGTCTTGCTTTCACATTAATATGCTTTTCTTCATCATTTAGAAAGGGTCCATTCTATTACTTTCATCGTCTTCCACATTTTCCTGTCCATTTAATTTTGCTTTTATTAAAACTTTTTTACTAGGGTAATGAATCTTAGAACGCCAGCCATTTCAATGTTTATCGAGTTTGCGTCCTACAAAAAGTAGGTGAAATTCAGTCCAAATTTTGTGCCCATTTTTACCATTTTGAATTGTGCCGAAAAATTGCTTGCATTTCTTTGTCTGTTGTGCTTTTCTGTTTTTTTTTTCGTTTTTTCCCAATAAAAAGTATGTTTGTTGCGATGTGGAGGTCCAAGTTTTTCGTTTCGTTTTAATTGACTTTAAATCAGGTTTTCTGTTATTCAATTTTCAACAAACCATCGTTGAAAACGTTATCGCAGCAAGAATCGCTAGAGTCATTGCAAACAACTCTAGTGACTCTAATGCGACAGAGAGGCGACTGTTGAGTCACGAGAGCATCACGTGAGTTGCAGACTCGTAAGAGTCTATTCTAATTCATTAAGTGACGCAAATGCGACCCTACGGCCCCAGAGTCATGTAGAAGCGACCCAGAGTTGTTTCAGTCGCAGAAAATCAAAACGCCTCAAATTGCCTCTTAAGCAACTCTTTGACGACTTTTTAGCGACTTGTACCGTGACATCTCGTCGTTTTAAAATCGTCTAGTCACTTTCCTATTTACCTGTGTTACCTGCAACCAATCTGGGACGCTTCTTGGCCTAGGTATCGTTTTCATCGTGGTCTGATCGCCTACTGATAAGTATTGCCAGAGAAGAATGTAAAGTGAATCTCTTTAAGTTACTCCACGCAAAGTGAACGACCTCTCCTTTAACGTTCGCTGTCAAGCATATACACTCAGCAACATTTAAAACGCAACACTCTAACTAGTGAATGAAGACGCTGTCGTCTTCAAAGGTGGGACGATGGTTTATATATTGTGTTTTTATCCTTTTATGGCTATGACATATGCCCCTGGCATTAGTTAGTCTAGTGGTCTAGTGGGGGCTGGCCGCCCCCACGCCCCTGGCATTAGTTAGTCTAGTGGTATAGTGGGGGGCTGGCCGCCCCCACGCCCCTGGCATTAGTTAGTCTAGTGGTATAGTGGGGGCTCGCCGCCCCCCACGCCCCTGGCATTAGTTAGTCTAGTGGTATAGTGGGGGGCTGGCCGCCCCCCACGCCCCTGGCATTAGTTAGTCTAGTGGTATAGTGGGGGGCTGGCCGCCCCCCACGCCCCTGGCATTAGTTAGTCTAGTGGTATAGTGGGGGCTGGCCGCCCCCACGCCCCTGGCATTAGTTAGTCTAGTGGTATAGTGGGGGCTGGCCGCCCCCCACGCCCCTGGCATTAGTTAGTCTAGTGGTGTAGTGGGGGCTGGCCGCCCCCACGCCCCTGGCATTAGTTAGTCTAGTGGTATAGTGGGGGGCTGGCCGCCCCCCACGCCCCTGGCATTAGTTAGTCTAGTGGTATAGTGGGGGGCTGGCCGCCCCCCACGCCCCTGGCATTAGTTAGTCTAGTGGTATAGTGGGGGGCTGGCCGCCCCCCACGCCCCTGGCATTAGTTAGTCTAGTGGTATAGTGGGGGGCTGGCCGCCCCCACGCCCCTGGCATTAGTTAGTCTAGTGGTATAGTGGGGGCTGGCCGCCCCCACGCCCCTGGCATTAGTTAGTCTAGTGGTATAGTGGGGGGCTGGCCGCCCCCCACGCTCCTGGCATTAGTTAGTCTAGTGGTATAGTGGGGGGCTGGCCGCCCCCACGCCCCTGGCATTAGTTAGTCTAGTGGTATAGTGGGGGGCTGGCCGCCCCCCACGCCCCTGGCATTAGTTAGTCTAGTGGTATAGTGGGGGCTGGCCGCCCCCACGCCCCTGGCATTAGTTAGTCTAGTGGTATAGTGGGGGGCTAGCCGCCCCCCACGCCCCTGGCATTAGTTCTTCTAGTGGTACGCTCGTATAGTGGGGGGGCTTGCCGCCCCCCACGCCCCTGGCATTAGTTAGTCTAGTGGTATAGTGGGGGGCTGGCCGCCCCCACGCCCCTGGCATTAGTTAGTCTAGTGGTGTAGTGGGGGCTGGCCGCCCCCCACGCCCCTGGCATTAGTTAGTCTAGTGGTATAGTGGGGGGCTGGCCGCCCCCTACGCCCCTGGCATTAGTTAGTCTAGTGGTATAGTGGGGGCTGGCCGCCCCCACGCCCCTGGCATTAGTTAGTCTAGTGGTACGCTCGTATAGTGGGGGGCTGGCCGCCCCCCACGCCCCTGGCATTAGTTAGTCTAGTGGTATAGTGGGGGGCTGGCCGCCCCCCACGCCCCTGGCATTAGTTAGTCTAGTGGTATAGTGGGGGGCTGGCCGCCCCCCACGCCCCTGGCATTAGTTAGTCTTGTGGTATAGTAGGGGGCTAGCCGCCCCCCACGCCCCTGGCATTAGTTTTTCTAGTGGTATAGTGGGGGCTGGCCGCCCCCACGCCCCTGGCATTAGTTAGTCTAGTGGTATAGTGGTATAGTGGGGGCTAGCCGCCCCCACGCCCCTGGCATTAGTTAGTCTAGTGGTATAGTGGGGGGCTGGCCGCCCCCCACGCCCCTGGCATTAGTTTTTCTAGTGGTATAGTGGGGGGCTGGCCGCCCCCACACCCCCGCTCCCCCACCCCTCCCGCGCGTTGTTGTTGGGAGGGTGGTTGTTGTTGTGGGGTTTGCGTAACGTGGGGGCTGCCGCCCCCACACCCCGCTCCCCCACCCCACCCCTCCGCAACTCTTCTCACCTCTAACACATCTTTTTAGCATGCTAAAACTGCTTGTAAGCCTTTGGCGACCGCGCAACACATGATACTTGCCGATATGTATCGTAATATTTTTTCTGCACTAACAAATCATCTGTGCCGCACTTTCAGCTTCACTCTTACTCTTTAATAAGGTATAGAAGGAAATGAAAATTAAACAATCAATATTAAATTATATTCAAGTGAAAGAGAATTGAAAATACTAATAAATCCGTTCCTGCTAAAAAAATTAAATTTAAAAAAAAAACTTGGCCCACTTGGGATTCGAACCCGTGTTTAGGCCATTTACAAAGCAACTGCCTTCGGCCCCGATCCATCTCTTGCTTAAGCGAAGCTCTACAGTGCACGCCCTTTATATCGAATATTCCCTATGGTAGCCACTTTTACGATTTTTGCTGCTTTTTCATACATTTCTGCTCGCTGCATCGCAGCGCCTTCATCTAAAAATGCGAGTTGCATGTCGTTACAGAGATAACATCAAGGCGCATTCATCTAATGCATTTTTAAAGTATGTCAACAAATTTTACGCCTCCTAGGCGCCAAATTGTGCATTTTCACCTGTTCTGACAGGTATTCAAACAGGTATTAAGACCTATTAACTTAAGAATCAGTTTTCAAAACTAATTTAGTTGCACAGTGCATCCATAGTGCTGTTTTTAGACACCAAAATTGAGTCTCTAGGCCTTGCCAATGCAGAGTTATTAGCAAAAGTATGCTCAAAATTTGCCCAAAAATAGCCTTCTAAAAATTCGGAGCCAATTTTCTCAAAAATACGAATTTTCCAGCCATATTGGCGTATGACCGGTGTAACTTTAGCTATTCGACTAAACAATATTGAAAATGCAGAAAAATCGGTGCGCAAAAATTCTTATTTTTCGACTTCAAAGTTTGTACCCCGAATGGGCCGTTTTTCACTTAACAGGTAAAAAGTACCTGTTAACAGAGGTTTTTTCAGGAGTGTTTTATGTCATTCAAAAGGGCATCCGATAGGCTACAATTTGACGCCATACTCGAAAAACTTTGCCCCATTTTAAAAAAATTTCCTTAACAACGTCTGATTTTCTGCAGTGCCCCCCGGCCTCTTTTTTCCCTGGTTTCCGGGTCACTGCTCAGCACAGGTAGGTCCAAATGCTTAGAAAATTTAGGAAAACAAATTTCCATATGTTTGACACGTCGTGTTAAAGTCTCAACACTGTAGCATAAAACACTTTTTCAAGTTTGAGGACTACTTTTTTAAAACGTGACCCAATTTTTCGAAAATGTCGTTTTTAGGCACTCTTTGGCACCTGGGCAGGTTATTGATGGCCCAATCGGCCAAATCTCGATGTTTCCGATTAAAAGACATCCATTTGAGTTATTTGGTATACAAAACAGCAAAAATAAAGTTTTCCATCTCGACGCCATAGGCCTCACAAAAGTGCACTAAAAATTTGTACTTTTAAACAGCAGATAGGCAGCCATGTGAAAAGTACATTTTAGCCCTAAAAACTATAGCGCATCAAACAGCCCCAGGTGTTATTGACGCTATGAGGCAGCTCAAAGGCCGCGCTGTCGCGCGTCCTTTTCGCTGCGGTGAGGCAAAGTTGAAAAAAATGCCGATTTTTCGACCTCAGAAAACACGTTTTTTGCACTTTTACCCTAAAAGTTAAAGTACAATCAAAAAATCCATTTCTGATCATTGTAGCGTTTGAATGCCCGCGTTTACTGAGCCCACTCGCTAAGCGCTGCCATATTCTCAATCCTTATTTTTTGAGATCAAAGTTTTTGACAAAGTCGAAAAAACGCAGTTTTTGGTTGCCATGGCAACCAAAACGCGTTGCCATAGCAACCAACTATTGTGCATCCGATAGCGCTAGGTCTTTGACACATTTTGGCAAAAACTGTTTGTAAATCGGTTGTACCGTTTTTTATTGGCAGCGTTTAAAAGTTGAAAAACGTCATTTTTAGTGTGTGCAACCACGTTACATCTTATCAGGGACGATTTCGCAAAAGTAAGCAGTATAGAAAAAAATTCTCGCTTCGCTCGCATTTTTTTCTATACTACTTACTGGCTCATCGTCCCACAACTAGTGAATGAAGACGCTGTCGTCTTCAAAGGTGGGACGATGGGTATATATTGTGTTTTTATCCTTTTATGGCTATGACATATGCCCCTGGCATTAGTTAGTCTAGTGGTCTAGTGGGGGGCTGGCCGCCCCCACGCCCCTGGCATTAGTTAGTCTAGTGGTATAGTGGGGGCTGGCCGCCCCCCACGCCCCTGGCATTAGTTAGTCTAGTGGTATAGTGGGGGCTGGCCGCCCCCCACGCTCCTGGCATTAGTTAGTCTAGTGGTATAGTGGGGGGCTGGCCGCCACCCACGCCCCTGGCATTAGTTAGTCTAGTGGTATAGTGGGGGGCTTGCCGCCCCCCACGCCCCTGGCATTAGTTAGTCTAGTGGTATAGTGGGGGGCTGGCCGCCCCCCACGCCCCTGGCATTAGTTTTTCTAGTGGTACGCTAGTATAGTGGGGGGCTTGCCGCCCCCCACGCCCCTGGCATTAGTTAGTCTAGTGGTATAGTGGGGGGGGGGGCTGGCCGCCCCCCACGCCCCTGGCATTAGTTAGTCTAGTGGTATAGTGGGGGGCTAGCCGCCCCCCACGCCCCCGGGCATTAGTTAGTCTAGTGGTATAGTGGGGGGCTGGCCGCCCCCCACGCCCCTGGCATTAGTTAGTCTAGTGGTATAGTGGGGGGCTTGCCGCCCCCCACGCCCCTGGCATTAGTTAGTCTAGTGGTATAGTGGGGGGCTGGCCGCCCCCCACGCCCCTGGCATTAGTTAGTCTAGTGGTATAGTGGGGGGCTAGCCGCCCCCACGCCCCTGGCATTAGTTCTTCTAGTGGTACGCTCGTATAGTGGGGGGGCTTGCCGCCCCCCACGCCCCTGGCATTAGTTAGTCTAGTGGTATAGTGGGGGCTGGCCGCCCCCCACGCCCCTGGCATTAGTTAGTCTAGTGGTGTAGTGGGGGCTGGCCAACCCCCACGCCCCTGGCATTAGTTAGTCTAGTGGTAGCGTGGGGGGCTTGCCGCCCCCCACGCCCCTGGCATTAGTTAGTCTAGTGGTATAGTGGGGGGCTGGCCGCCCCCCACGCCCCTGGCATTAGTTAGTCTAGTGGTATAGTGGGGGGCTGGCCGCCCCCCACGCCCCTGGCATTAGTTAGTCTAGTGGTATAGTGGGGGCTTGCTGCCCCCACGCCCCTGGCATTAGTTAGTCTAGTGGTATAGTGGGGGCTTGCCGCCCCCCACGCCCCTGGCATTAGTTAGTCTAGTGGTATAGTGGGGGGCTGGCCGCCCCCCACGCCCCTGGCATTAGTTTTTCTAGTGGTACGCTCGTATAGTAGGGGGCTGGCCGCCCCCCACGCCCCTGGCATTAGTTTTTCTAGTGGTACACTCGTATAGTGGGGGGCTTGCCGCCCCCCACGCCCCTGGCATTAGTTAGTCTAGTGGTATAGTGGGGGCTGGCCGCCCCCACGCCCCTGGCATTAGTTAGTCTAGTGGTATAGTGGGGGGCTAGCCGCCCCCACGCCCCTGGCATTAGTTAGTCTAGTGGTATAGTGGGGGGCTGGCCGCCCCCCACGCCCCTGGCATTAGTTAGTCTAGTGGTATAGTGGGGGGCTGGCCGCCCCCACACCCCTGGCATTAGTTTGTCTAGTGGTATAGTGGGGAGTTGGCCGCCCCCACGCCCCTGGCATTAGTTTGTCTAGTGGTATAGTGGAAGGCTGGCCGCCCCCACACCCCCGCTCCCCCACCCCTCCCGCGCGTTGTTGTTGTGGAGGGTGGTTGTTGTTGTGGGGTTTGCGTAACGTGGGGGCTGCCGCCCCCACACCCCCGCTCCCCCACCCCTCCCGCGCGTTGTTGTTGGGGAGGGTGGTTGTTGTTGTGGGGTTTGCGTAACGTGGGGACTGCCGCCCCCACACCCCCGCTCCCCCACCCCACCCCTCCGCAACTTTTCCCACCTCTAACACATCTTTTTAGCATGCTAAAACTGCTTGTAAGCCTTTGGCGACCGCGCAACACATGATACTTGCCGATATGTATCGTAATATTCTTTCTGCACTAACAAATCATCTGTGCCGCACTTTCAGCTTCACTCTTACTCTTTAATAAGGTATAGAAGGAAAGGAAAATTAAACAATCAATATTAAATTATATTCAAGTGAAAGAGAATTGAAAATACTAATAAATCCGTTCCTGCTAAAAAAATTAAATATAAAAAAAACTTGGCCCACTTGGGATTCGAACCCGTGTTTAGGCCATTTACAAAGCAACTGCCTTCGGCCCCGATCCATCTCTTACTTAAGCAGAGCTCTACAGTGCACGCCGTTTATATCGAATATTCCCTATGGTAGCCACTTTTACGATTTTTGCTGCTTTTTCATACATTTCTGCTCGCTGCATCGCAGCGCCTTCATCTAAAAATGCGAGTCGCATGTCGTTACAGAGATAACATCAAGGCGCATTCATCTAATGCATTTTTAAAGTATGTCAACAAATTTTACGCCTCCTAGGCGCCAAATTGTGCATTTTCACCTGTTCTGACAGGTATTCAAACAGGTATTAAGACCTGTTAACTTAAGAATCAGTTTTCAAAACTAATTTAGTTGCACAGTGCATCCATAGTGCTGTTTTTAGACACCAAAATTGAGTCTCTAGGCCTTGCCAATGCAGAGTTATTAGCAAAAGTATGCTCAAAATTTGCCCAAAAATAGCCTTCTCAAAATTCGGAGCCAATTTTCTCAAAAATACGAATTTTCCAGCCATGTTGGCGTATGACCGGTGAAACTTTAGCTATTCGACTAAACAATATTGAAAATGCAGAAAAATCGGTGCGCAAAATTTCTTATTTTTCGACTTCAAAGTTTGTACCCCCAAATGGGCCGTTTTTCACTTAACAGGTAAAAAGTACCTGTTAACAGGGGTTTTTTCATGAGTGTCTTATGTCATTCAAAAGGGCATCCAATGGGCTACAATTTGACGCCATACTCGAAAAACTTTGCCCCATTTTAAAAAAATTTCCTTAACAACGTCTGATTTTCTGCAGTGCCCCCCGGCCTCTTTTTTCCCTGGTTTTCGGGTCACTGCTCAGCACAGGTAGGTCCAAATGCTTAGAAAATTTAGGAAAACAAATTTCCATATGTTTGACACGTCGTGTTAAAGTCTCAACACCGTAGCATAAAACACTTTTTCAAGTTTGAAGACTACTTTTTTAAAACGTGACCCAATTTTTTGAAAATGTCGTTTTTAGGCACTCTTTGGCACCTGGGCAGGTTATTGATGGCCCAATCAGCCAAATCTCGATGTTTCCGAATAGAAGACATCCATTTGAGTAATTTGGTGTAGAAATATTAAAAAATAAACTTTTCCATCTCGACGAGATAGGCCTCACAAAAGTGCACTAAAAATTTGTACTTTTAAAGTGCAGATAGGCAGCCATGTGAAAAGTACATTTTAGCCCTAAAAACTATAGCGCATCAAACAGCCCCAGGTGTTATTGACACTATGAGGCAGCTCAAAGGCCGCGCTATCGCGCGTCCTTTTCGCTGCGGTGAGGCAAAGTTGGAAAAAATGCCAATTTTTCGACCTCAAAAAACACGTTTTTTGTACTTTTACCTGTGAAGTGAAAGTACAATCAAAAAATCCATTTCTGATCATTGTAGCGTTTGAATGCCCGCGTTTACTGAGCCCACTCGCTAAGCGCTGCCATATTCTCAATCCTTATTTTTTGAGATCAAAGTTTTTGACAAAGTCGAAAAAACGCAGTTTTTGGTTGCCATGGCAACCAAAACGCGTTGCCATAGCAACCAACTATTGTGCATCCGATAGCGCTAGGTCTTTGACACATTTTGGCAAAAACAGTTTGTAAATCGGTCGTACCGTTTTTTCTGCGCAGCGTTTCAAAGTTGAAAAACGTCATTTTTAGTGTGTGCAACCACGTTACATCTTATCAGGGACGATTTCGCAAAAGTAAGCAGCATAGAAAAAAATTCTCGCTTCGCTCGCCTTTTTTTCTATACTACTTACTGGCTCATCGTCCCACAACTAGTAACTAGATTATAATCTTGTCTAAATCAAAATTTTGATGGCAGCAAAAGAATATCTAAAAGAGACAAAATATATACTAGAGTATTTTTGCTTAACTATTTGTTTTAAAGATTGAAGGTCCAACTGAAGAGACTCGCTAGACTAGTGAATGAAGACGCTGTCGTCTTCAAAGGTGGGACGATGGTTTATATATTGTTTGTAACTTTTATGGCCTAATTTTAATTTTAAAAAAAAAAACTAAGAAGCTTAGTTGATTATAATTTAATTTAAACAAGTTTAAGCATAACTGTTTAAAAAATTAATAAAAATACTTGTGATGATTTATTACGTCCATTATTGTTTATGGCTATGACCTATTTATTTAACCCAAATTAAGAACTAATTAAAACGCTATATTGTGTTTTTATATTTTACGGCTATGACGTATGAAGAACTAAGAAGCTTAATGGGCTACATTTTCAATTTGATTTAAACAAAGTTTATACATAACTGTTTGAATATAATAATAAAAAATATTTATAAAGCAAACATAAATTGCAGGTATACATTTACTGCTAAAATACATCTTAGTGACCAATATTTCTAAATCCTAAATACCTTACGCCAAATATCCAAAATAAATAGTGCACAATTCAGTCTCGACGAGACTGTCTCGTGCAGCAGGCTATCCCACCAAGTACCACTAGAGTATTTATAGGACGTAAAACTCAAACATGGTGTGAAATTATTGAGGGCTAATTAGCCACTTGTCGAAGAGCATCCGCGTCCTTGTGCGGAGTTTCCACTTTGGTTGTTGTGTAGTAAGGGTTGTTAAGGGCGTTGTTGTTGTTGTTGGGGTTGTTGTTGTTGTTCTTGGGGTTGTTGTTGTTGTTGTTGGGTTGTTGTTGATGGGGTTGCTGTTGTTGTTGGGGTTGTTGTGTTGTTGTTGGGTTGTTGTTGTTGTTGTTGGGGTTGTTGTTGTTGATGGGGTTGTTGTTGTTGTTGGGGTTGTTTTTGTTGTTGGGTAGGGGTTGCGTAATGTGGGGGGCCGCTGCCCCCCACACCCCCCGCTCCCCCACCCCTCCCCGCGTGTTGTTGGGTAGGGGTTGCGTAATGTGGGGGGCCGCTGCCCCCCACACCCCCCGCTCCCCACCCCTCCCCGCGTGTTGTTGGGTAGGGGTTGCGTAATGTGGGGGCTGCTGCCCCCCACACCCCCGCTCCCCCCCTTCCACAACTTTTCCCACATCTAAACACATCTTTGTAATATTTTACATCTACATTCCAGCCTTCAGACGACCAGACACCAAATTACTTGCTTGCCGATATGTATCGTAATATACTTTTTGCACTAACAATCATACGTGCCGCACTAAAACATTTACTCTTACTCTTTAAATACGTGTAAAAACAATAATTAATTCTAATTAATGAAATTTTATTGTATAAAAAACATAAGAATTAGAAAAGTAAAGGAAACTAAAAATCGGTTTGCTCTAAAAAAACTTTTAACTAAAAAAGTTATCAGACCACATGGGAATCGAACCCATGCAACACTAAATTATCAGGCAACTAACGATGCCACTAAGCCACCAGATGCTTACCATTTGATACTACAGTACACGCACTTTAAATCAAATATTGCCAATAGCAGCCATTTCTACCATTTTTGCTGCTTTTTCATACATTTCTGCTCGCTGCATCGCAATGCCTTGACCTAAAAAATGTGAGTCGCATGTCGTTGCAGAGATAACATCAAGGCGCATCTATCTAATGCATTTTCAAAGTATGTCAACAAATTTTTACGGCTGCTAGGCGCCAAAATATGAATTTTTACCTGTTCTGACAGGTATTCAAACAGGTATTAAGACCTGTTAACTTAAGGATCAGTTTTCAAAACTTATTTAGTTGCATAGTGCATCCATAATGCTGTTTTTAGACACCAAACTTGAGTCTCTAGGTTTCTCCAATGCAGAGTTATTGGCAAAAATGTGCTCAAAATTTGCCTAAAAATGGCCTACTCAAAATTCGGAGTCAATTTTCTCAAAAATACGAATTTTCCAGCTATATTGGCGTATGACCTATTAAACTTCAGCTATTCGGCTAAACAATATTGAAAATGCAGAAAAATCGGTGCGCAAAATTTCTTATTTTTCCACTCCAAAGTTTGTACCCCCAAATGGGCCGTTTTTCACTTAACAGGTAAAAAGTACCTGTTAACAGGGGTTTTTTCAGGAGTGTCTTATGTCATTCAAAAGGGCATCCGATGGGCTACAATTTGACACTACACTCGAAAAAATTCGCCCCATTTTAAAAAATTTTTCTTAACAACGTCTGATTTTCTGCAGAGCCCCCGGCCTCTTTTTTCCCCGGTTTCCGGGTCACTGCTCCGCACAGGTAGGTCCAAATGCTTAGAAAATTCAGGAAAACAAATTTCCATATGTTTGACACGTTGTGTTAAAGTCTCAACACCGTAGCATAAAACACTTTCTTATTTTTTGGGACTACTTTTAAAAACGTGACCCAATTTTTCGAAAATGTCGTTTTTAGGCACTCTTTGGCACCTGGGCAGGTTATTGATGGCCCAATCGGCCAAATCTCGATGTTTCCGATTAAAAGACATCTATTTGAGTTATTTGGTATGCAAAACAGCAAAAATAAAGTTTTCCATCTCGACGCCATAGGCCTCACAAAAGTGCACTAAAAATTTGTACTTTTAAAGTGCAGATAGGCAGCCATGTGAAAAGTACATTTTAGCCCTAAAAACTATAGCGCATCAAACAGCCCCAGGTGTTATTGACGCTATGAGGCAGCTCAAAGGCCGCGCTATCGCGCGTCCTTTTCGCTGCGGTAAGGCAAAGTTGGAAAAAATGCCAATTTTTCGACCTCAAAAAACACGTTTTTTGTACTTTTAGCCTAGACGTTAAAGTACAATCAAAAAATCCATTTCGGATCATTGTAGCGTTTGAATGCCCGCGCTTACTGAGCCCACTCGCTAAGCGCTGCCATAATTTCCTGCCGCTGTAATTAAGATCAAAGTTTTTGAAAAAGTTGAAAAAACGCAGTTTTTGGTTGCCATGGCAACCAAAACGCGTCGCTATGGCAACCAAACACTGCGGCTCTGGTAGCCCCAAGTCTTTGACGCATTTTGGCAAAAACCGTTTGTAAATTGGTCGTACCGTTTTTTATTGGCAGCGTTTAAAAGTTGAAAAACGTCATTTTAGTGTATGACATATGGCCCACATCTTATCAGGGACGATTTCGCAAAAGTAAGCAGTATAGAAAAAAATTCTCGCTTCGCTCGCATTTTTTTCTATACTACTTACTGGCTCATCGTCCCACAACTAGTGAATGAAGACGCTGTCGTCTTCAAAGGTGGGACGATGGTTTATATATTGTTCGTAACTTTTATGGCCTAATTTTAAATTTAAAAAAAAAACTAAGAAGCTTAGTTGATTATAATTTAATTTAAACAAAGTTTAAGCATAACTATTTAAAAAAATTAATAAAAATACTTATGATGGTTTATTATGTCCATTATTGTTTATGGCTATGACCTATTTATTTAACCCAAATTAAGAACTAATTAAAACGCTATATCGTGTTTTTATATTTTACGGCTATACTGCATTTTCAATTTGATTTAAACAAAGTTTATACATAACTGTGGAAATATAATAATAAAAAATATTTTATTAGATTACAAGAATATCCACTCTGCTGTTGTGTAGAAAGGGTTGTTAAGGCGGTTGTTGTTGTTTGTTGGTTGTAAAAGGGGTTGTTGTTGTTGGGGTTTTTGTTGTTGTTGGGGTTGTTGTTGTTGTTGTTGGGGGTGGTTGTTGTTGGGGGTTTGCGTAACGTGGGGGCTGCCGCCCCACACCCCGCTCCCCCACCCCTCCCGCGCGTTGTTGTTGGGGAGGGTGGTTGTTGTTGGGGGTTTGCGTAACGTGGGGGCTGCCGCCCCCACACCCCCGCTCCCCCACCCCTCCCGCGCGTTGTTGTTGGGGAGGGTGGTTGTTGTTGGGGGTTTGCGTAACGTGGGGGCTGCCGCCCCCACACCCCGCTCCCCCACCCCTCCCGCGCGTTGTTGTTGGGGAGGGTGGTTGTTGTTGGGGTTTGCGTATTGTGGGGGCTGCCGCCCCCACACCCCCGCTCCCCCACCTAACCCCTCCGCAAATTTTCGCACCTCTAACACATCTTTTTAGCACGCTAAAACTGCTTGTAAGCCTTCTGGCGACCACGCAACACATACTTGCCGATATGTATCGTAATATTCTTTCTGCACTAACAAATCATCTGTGCCGCACTTTCAGCTTCACTCTTACTCGTTAATAAGGTATACAAGGAAAGGAAAATTAAACAATTAATATTAAATTATATTCAAGTGAAAGAGAATTAAAAATACTAATAAATCCGTTCCTGCTAAAAAAATTAAATATTAAAAAACCTGGCCCACTTGGGATTCGAACCCGGGTACATGCAGTTTGCAAAGCAACTGCCTTCGGCCCCGATCCATCTCTCGCTTAAGCGAAGCTCTACAGTGCACGCGCTTTATATCGAATATTCCGTATGTATGGTAGCCACTTATACGATTTTTGCTGCTTTTTCATACATTTCTGCTCACTGCATCGCAACGCTTCTACCTAAAAATACGAGTCGCATGTCGTTACAATCAAAACATCAAGGCGCATTCATCTAATGCATTTTCAAACTATGTCAACAAATTTTTTCGGCTGCTAGGCGCCAAATTATGAATTTTTACCTGTTCTGACAGGTATTCAAACAGGTATTTAGACCTGTTAACCTAAGAATCAGTTTTCAAAACTTATTTAGTTGCATAGTGCATCCATAATGCTGTTTTTAGACACCAAACTTGAGTCTCTAGGTCTCGCCAATGCAGAGTTATTAGCAAAAGTATGCTCAAAATTTGCCCAAAAATGGCCTACTCAAAATTCGGAGCCAATTTTCTCAAAAATACGAATTTTCCAGCCATATTGGCGTATGACCGGTGAAACTTCAGCTATTCGACTAAACAATATTGAAAATGCAGAAAAATTGGTGCGCAAAATTTCTTATTTTTCGACTTCAAAGTTTGTACCCCAAATGGGCCGTTTTTCACTTAACAGGTAAAAAGTACCTGTTAACAGGTATTTTTTCCAGAGTGTCTTGCGCCATTCGAACGGGCATCCGATGGGCTACAATTTGACACTACACTCGAAAAAATTCGCCCAGTAATAAAAATTTTTCTTTAACAACATATGCTTTTTTGGTCGAGTCCCCCGGCCTCTTTTTTCCCCGGTTTCCGGGTCACTGCTCCGCACAGGTAGGTCCAAATGCTTAGAAAATTTAGGAAAACAAATTTCCATATGTTTGACACGTTTTGTTAAAATCTCAACACCGTAGCTTAAAACACTTTCTTATTTTTGGAGACTACTTTTTGAAAACGTGACCCAAATTTTCAAAAACACTGTTTTTGACCCTTGTAGCCATATAGAGCAGCAATGAATGGCCCAATCAAGCAGATCTCAGCATTTCCGAATAAAAGACATCCATTTAAGTGATTTGGGTTGAAAAATTGAAAAAATCAAGATTTGCATCTGTATAGGATAAGCCTCTTTAAAGTGCACAAACGGTTTGTACTTTTAAAGTGCAGATAGGCAGCCATGTCAAAAGTACATTTTAGCCCAAAATATTATAGCGCATCTAAAAGCCCCAGGTGTTGTTGACATTAGGCAGCAGCTCAAAAGCCGCGCTATTGCGCGTCCTTTTCGCTGCAGTACGGGCAAGGTTGAAAAACATGTACAAAAAATTGGCCGAAAAATTGCATTTTTAATAATCAGATGCAGTTTGCTCAAAAATACGAATTTTCCAGCCATATTGGCGTATGACCGGTGAAACTTTAGCTATTCGACTAAACAATATTGAAAATGCAGAAAAATCGGTGCGCAAAATTTCTTATTTTTCGACTTCAAAGTTTGTACCCCCAAATGGGCCGTTTTTCACTTAACAGGTAAAAAGTACCTGTTAACAGGGGTTTTTTCCAGAGTGTCTTATGTCATTCAAAAGGGCATCCGATGGGCTACAATTTGACACTACACTCGAAAAAATTCGCTCCATTTTAAAAAAATTTCCTTAACAACGTTTGATTTTCTGCAGAGCCCCCGGCCTCTTTTTTCCCTGGTTTCCGGGTCACTGCTCAGCACAGGTAGGTCCAAATGCTTAGAAAATTTAGGAAAACAAATTTCCAAATGTTTGACACGTTGTGTTAAAGTCTCAACACCGTAGCATAAAACACTTTCTTATTTTTTGGGACTACTTTTTAAAAACGTGACCCAATTTTTCGAAAATGTCGTTTTTAGGCACTCTTTGGCACCTGGGCAGGTTATTGATGGCCCAATCGGCCAGATCTCAATGTTTCCGAATAGAAGACATCCATTTGAGTAATTTGGTGTAGAAATATTAAAAAATAAAGTTTTCCATCTCGACGCCATAGGCCTCACAAAAGTGCACTAAAAATTTGTACTTTTAAACAGCAGATAGGCAGCCATGTGAAAAGTACATTTTAGCCCTAAAAACTATAGCGCATCAAACAGCCCCAGGTGTTATTGACGCTATGAGGCAGCTCAAAGGCCGCGCTATCGCGCGTCCTTTTCGCTGCGGTGAGGCAAAGTTGAAAAAAATGCCGATTTTTCGACCTCAAAAAACACGTTTTTTGTACTTTTACCCTAAAAGTTAAAGTACAATCAAAAAATCCATTTCTGGTCATTGTAGCGTTCGAATGCCCGCGTTTACTGAGCCAGCCCGCTAAGCGCTGCCATATTCTCAATCCTTATTTTTTTAGATCAAATTTTTTGACAATGTCGAAAAAACGCAGTTTTTGGTTGCCATGGCAACCAAAACGCATTGCCATGGCAACCAACTATTGTGCATCCGATAGTGCTAGGTCTTTGACACATTTTGGCAAAAACTGTTTGTAAATCGGTCGCACCGTTTTTTATTGGCAGCGTTTAAAAGTTGAAAAACGTCATTTTTAGTGTGTGCAACGGCGTTACATCTTATCAGGGACGATTTCGCAAAAGTAAGCAGCATAGAAAAAAATTCTCGCTTCGCTCGCCTTTTTTTCTATACTACTTACTGGCTCATCGTCCCACAACTAGTGAATGAAGACGCTGTCGTCTTCAAAGGTGGGACGATGGTTTATATTGGCTTATTATCTTTTATGGCTTAAATTAAATTAAAAAACAACTAAGAAGCTTCAAGTTGATTATAATTTAATTTAAACAAACTTTAAGCAAAACTGTTTAAAAAAATTAATAAAAATACTTATGATGGTTTATTATGTCCATTATTGTTTATGGCTATGACCTATTTATTTAACCCAAATTAAGAACTAATTAAAACGCTATATCGTGTTTTTATATTTTACGGCTATGACGTATGAAGTACTAAGAAGCTTAATGGGCTACATTTTCAATTTGATTTAAACAAAGTTTATACATAACTGTAGAAATATAATAATAAAAAATATTTTATTAGATTAAAAGAATATCCACTCTGCTGTTGTGTAGAAAGGGTTGTTAAGGCGGTTGTTGTTGTTTGTTGGTTGTAAAAGGGGTTGTTGTTGTTGGGGTTTTTGTTGTTGTTGGGGTTGTTGTTGTTGTTGTTGGGGGTGGTTGTTGTTGTGGGGTTTGCGTAACGTGGGGGCTGCCGCCCCCACACCCCCGCTCCCCCACCCCTCCCGCGCGTTGTTGTTGGGGGGTGGTTGTTGTTGTGGGGTTTGCGTAACGTGGGGGCTCCCGCCCCCACACCCCGCTCCCCCACCCCTCCGCGCGTTGTTGTTGGGGAGGGTGGTTGTTGTTGTGGGGTTTGCGTATCGTGGGGGCTGCCGCCCCACACCCCCGCTCCCCCACCCCTCCCGCGCGTTGTTGTTGGGGAGGGTGGTTGTTGTTGTGGGGTTTGCGTAACGTGGGGGCTGCCGCCCCCACACCCCCGCTCCCCCACCCCTCCGCGCGTTGTTGTTGGGGGGTGGTTGTTTTTGTGGGGTTTGCGTAACGTGGGGGCTCCCGCCCCCACACCCCCGCTCCCCCACCCCTCCCGCGCGTTGTTGTTGGGGAGGGTGGTTGTTGTTGTGGGGTTTGCGTATCGTGGGGGCTGCCGCCCCCACACCCCCGCTCCCCCACCCCTCCCGCGCGCTGTTGTTGGGAGGGTGGTTGTTGTTGGGGGGTTTGCGTAACGTGGGGGCTGCCGCCCCCACACCCCCGCTCCCCCACCCCTCCCGCGCGTTGTTGTTGGGGAGGGTGGTTGTTGTTGTGGGGTTTGCGTAACGTGGGGGCTGCCGCCCCCACACCCCCGCTCCCCCACCCCTCCCGCGCATTGTTGTTGGGGTGGGTGGTTGTTGTTGTGGGGTTTGCGTAACGTGGGGGCTGCCGCCCCCACACCCCCGCTCCCCACCCCACCCCTCCGCAACTTTTCCCACCTCTAACACATCTTTTTAGCATGCTAAAACTGCTTGTAAGCCTTTGGCGACCGCGCAACACATCATACTTGCCGATATGTATCGTAATATCCTTTCTGCACTAACAAATCATCTGTGCCGCACTTTCAGCTTCACTCTTACTCTTTAATAAGGTATACAAGGAAAGGAAAATTAAACAATCAATATTAAATTATATTGAAAATACTAATAAATCCGTTCCTGCTAAAAAAATTAAATATAGAAAAAACCTGGTCCACTTGGGATTCGAACCCGGGTACATGTATTTTACAGAGCAACTGCCTTCGCCCCGATCCATCTCTCGCTTAAGCAAAGCTCTACAGTGCACGCCGTTTATATCGAATATTCCCTATGGTAGCCACTTTTACGATTTTTGCTGCTTCTTCATACATTTCTGCTCACTGCATCGCAACGCCTTTACCTAAAAATACGAGTCGCATGTCGTTGCAGAGATAACATCAAGGCGCACTCATCCAATGCAATTTCAAACTATGTCAACAAATTTTTACGGCTGCTAGGCGCCACAATATGAATTTTCACCTGTTCTGACAGGTATTCAAACACGTATTACCACCTTTTAACCAGCGAATCAGTTTTCAAAACTAATTTAGTTGCATAGTGCATCCATAGTGCTGTTTTTAGACACCAAACTTGAGTCTCTAGGCCTTGCCAATGCAGAGTTATTACCAAAATTATGCTTAAAATTTGCCCAAAAATGGCCTTCTCAAAATTCGGAGGCAATTTTCTCGAAAATACGAATTTTCCAGCCATATTGGCGTATGACCGGTGAAACTTCAGCTATTCGACTGAACAATATTGAAAATGCAGAAAAATCGGTGCGCAAAAATTCTTATTTTTCGACTTCAAAGTTTGTACCCCCAAATGGGCCGTTTTTCACATAACAGGTAAAAAGTACCTGTTAACAGGGATTTTTTCAGGAGTGTCTTATGTCATTCAAAAGGGCATCCGATGGGTTACAATTTGACCCTACACTCGAAAAAGTTCGCCCCATTTTAAAAAAATTTCCTTAACAACGTCTGTTTTTTTGCAGTCCCCCCGGCCCCTTTTTTCCCTGGTTTCCGGGTCACTGCTCAGCACAGGTAGGTCCAAATGCTTAGAAAATTCAGGAAAACAAATTTCCATATGTTTGACACGTCGTGTTAAAGTCTCAACACCGTAGCATAAAACACTTTTTCAAGTTTGAGGACTGCTTTTTTAAAACGTGACCCAATTTTTCGAAAACGACGTTTTTAGGCACTCTTTGGCACCTGGGCAGGTTATTGATGGCCCAATCGGCCAAATGTCGATGTTTCTGATTAAAAGACATCCATTTGAGTTATTTGGTATACAAAACAGCAAAAATAAAGTTTTCCATCTCGACGCCATAGGCCTCACAAAAGTGCACTAAAAATTTGTACTTTTAAACAGCAGATAGGCAGCCATGTGAAAAGTACATTTTAGCCCTAAAAACTATAGCGCATCAAACAGCCCCAGGTGTTATTGACGCTATGAGGCAGCTCAAAGGCCGCGCTATCGCGCGTCCTTTTCGCTGCGGTGAGGCAAAGTTGAAAAAAATGCCGATTTTTCGACCTCAGAAAACACGTTTTTTGCACTTTTACCCTAAAAGTTAAAGTACAATCAAAAAATCCATTTCTGATCATTGTAGCGTTTGAATGCCCGCGTTTACTGAGCCCACTCGCTAAGCGCTGCCATATTCTCAATCCTTATTTTTTGAGATCAAAGTTTTTGACAAAGTCGAAAAAACGCAGTTTTTGGTTGCCATGGCAACCAAAACGCGTTGCCATAGCAACCAACTATTGTGCATCCGATAGCGCTAGGTCTTTGACACATTTTGGCAAAAACTGTTTGTAAATCGGTTGTACCGTTTTTTATTGGCAGCGTTTAAAAGTTGAAAAACGTCATTTTTAGTGTGTGCAACGGCGTTACATCTTATCAGGGACGATTTCGCAAAAGTAAGCAGTATAGAAAAAAATTCTCGCTTCGCTCGCATTTTTTTCTATACTACTTACTGGCTCATCGTCCCACAACTAGAAGAAAAATCAACTCACTCAGAAGAGTCAAAGCGCATAGTCTATGGTTCAAATCGAAGTTCAGAAACGCGTGTAGCTTCCTCTCGCAAGTAACAGGGCGATGAATATGGACTGTTTTCAGATAGAGTGATCCAGCTGAGAGAATGGTTCAACAGATGACAGACGCGGAAAGATGGCGAGCAGGACGATAATGCACCGGCGCACCGGGCAGCAGCTGTCAGCGAACTCAAGGACCAGCTGCACCTGCGTACTCTTCGGTGGCCTTCAAGATCCCCTGATATGAACCCAATTGAACATGTCTGGGACTTTATCAAGCGGAGTGTTCAACGGCAGAATCCGCCGCAGACAGTCGCTGAACTGCGAAACGCTGTTGCTAACGCGTGGCAGGAAATTCCCCAGGACTTTTTTCGACGCCTTGTTCTGGGAATGCCACGTCGAGTCAACGCCCTGTTACTTGCGAGAGGAGGCTACACGCGTTTCTGAAGCTCGATTTGAACCATAGACTATGCGCTTTGACTCTTCTGAGTGAGTTGATTTTTCTTCTAGTTAGAGTGTTGCGTTTTAAATGTTGCTGAGTGTATAAACTACGATTGCTTATTTAATCGTTAAAAATTGTACTATTCTGAGTCGGGAATGTGTGGTCTATGGTAATTTTTGGTGAGATAATTTGACAAAAACTAGGATATCATATAATCTCCTCGAAATCAGGAGCATTATGTATATAATCTTTGTTCTTTTGGTTCCTATGGCAGAGAAAGGCCGAGGACGCTGTTCTCAGGCCGAGGCCTTAGAATTGCGTCCGAGGTCTTTCTGCCATAGACACCAAAAGAACAGACAAAGATCGTACTTAATCTACAGATATTGGAAGCGACTGGGAGTGGGAGAGAGGTATTCGTCAAAAGCGGGGGTGTGGGGGGCGCAGCCCCCCACATTTAACCATAGACAAAAATTAAAGTAAAAGATTCGATGCTTAAATTAAAAGCGAGAAAGGAAAGGTTTGGGCAGCTAGAGGAAATCAGAGAGAACTGAGAATCATGGAACACGACTTGGAACTCGCTTTCGACTGGTTGAATGACATTGAATTGAGAGAAAACGAGGCTTCTAGATTTGCTTTACTGTCCGATAACGAGGTTGCTGAAAGGATTGACGCTGCTGTGCCGGAATCGACACGCCGGAAGGAACGATGGGCACTAAAGCTATTTGACGACTGGTTTCAGGAGAGGCAAACCAAACTGCTTCATGGAGACGCCTGCAGTCTATCTGTGTCTACCTATCGGCCGGCATACTCTCGACTCCAATTGTGGCGAATATCACCAAACCCGTGTCTACGGATGGTAAATTCTCAAACCAGTCTCTAAGGAAGACTTGTGTCAGCAGGTTGCATCGGGCTGGACTGGCTAGGGACGATATAGCCCGCGTCACTGGACATTCGTCCAACGCAATAGAGAGGTACATACGGCTAGACGTCCAGGATCATTCGCGTATGACCTATGCTCTACACGCCGGAGGAGCCGTGGAGTCCAATGGGCCGACCAATGAGCAAGATGTCGTGTCTGAGGGTACTACCAAGAAGATGCGCATGACTGTCCACGGCGACACCAACAGCGTAGAAATCATGTTCGAGTAAATCGGCAAGAATGAATCGGTCTTTACTGCTGTTGATAGTTTATACTTCTAATGGACTAACTGACAAATTATAGTCGTTCTAAAATATTCTCAGGCCTTGTTCTTAGGCCTGTTAACCGGTTAACAGGCCTCGTTTTGAGTTCTCAGGCTTAGTTTTTTAGTGAGGTTTGGCCATAGACTATCGTTCCACTAGAAAAGAAGGAGCCTAGGAATTTAGTGTGAACCGTCATATCTGTAGGTTAAGTATCAGATTAAACATGCCTTTTGAGGGAGTTATTTGTATAAATCACGAGGGCCTGAGGCCCGAGGGATTTATGAAAATAACTCCCGAAAAAGGCATGTGTAATCTCGTATAAACCATAGACATAAAGACTTTACGGGATATTATTGAATATTACCAATTGTACCATGACCTTTGTGCCCGCTGGGCACTTATTCTTGCCTTTTAATGCCATAAACTACATTTAAGCCCGCTTGCAGGAGTCACACTTACTTTAATGCAAATTAGCGGGCAGTTAATGACTTTTAACGCCCGATTGTCTATTTCAAACATACTCTAATGCAAATTAGCGGGCAGTTAATATCATTAACTGCCCGCTAATTTTGTCCCACTTTGTCAAGGGCACAAATGTCTATGGCACAATAATAGTAACCCATGCTTTGCGGGCGTTAATGAGAAATCCTTGGGTGCCCTCTGATTTTCCCATTAACGCCCTTAAAGCATGGGTATTAATGTACTATTAAAATCCCGGCGAACGCAAATATTGTCACGGAAAGTCTTTATTTCTATGGATTATGTGGTTAGAATGTCCGAGGCTGAATTTAATGGTCCCGAGGTGAGCGAACCCATCTGATTGATAGACATATAGGCTTAGACCATTTGATTCCGATCATAGACAAATAAATATATTTCTCACAAAGATACAGTCACAAAGCAGCCAGTCAGTCAGTGTTGGCAAAACGTAAAAGCCTAATTCAAAGTCGCTTTTTCTTCGAACTAGAATCAATAGTACAATATGGAAGGCTTAAAAGACTTCAATTTTGACGCTTTCTTTGCTGCTTTCGGAGTTGAGTCGACAACTCGAGTTTCTGCTGAGTCCCTGGAGGAAGCTGCTTTAACAAAAGAATCGACGAAAGTTTGCCTGCCGCTACCAGAACGAAGGAAAAATGGACAATGAAGTTATTCAATCTATGGAAAGAGATGCGCGTCAATCGTCAATTGACAGGCAAAGAGTCCGGACTCATGGTTCTCAAGCCAACCGAGGATCTCACGAAATCCGACCTGAATCATTTGCTCCAGTATTTTGTGTTCGAAGTTCGTAAAGAGAACGGAGAAAAGTTTCCACCTGGCACCCTCAAAGATCTTCATGATCCAACACCACTTTGTTTACGGACTTAAACGGACTCTTTCCATCTGGACTGACGCCGAGTTCGCTGAAACGCGACGTGCGCTAGATGCTGCCATGCGAGAGATCATACAAGTTGAGTATGCTAAGTTTTGTTATTTCAGTTGTGTTTTTTGCTAAATATACTGTTGACTTGTTCACTTCAATGTTCCATTTAATCCCCGGCATGGCCCAGCCAATAGTCTATGGCCGTCATTTAACTGGCCGGGCTAAGAAAAAAGTCCTTCGACCGGGCCATTAAACGGCCTTTGGAAAATTTCAAATTAAGGATAAGTATAACTTAATATATATTGGTTTACGAGTTATTATCGAATAACGCAAAACATACTGAACTGTTTTTAATAAACATGGCAAACAACAAGACCTCAACAGCTGGCAGATACACTCGTACCTCACAAGAATTGTTACATGAAACTCTCAAGTCTACACGATATCCATTAGTCGAAATAGACCACTACCTTGTTGTTGACTCCGTCAGCTTCTATTCTCATTCTCTTGCTTTTCGGTTCCGGAACAGAAATTCCAACCTTCTCTAGCGCGACGACAGCCATTTCCTTGGCGTCAGGAGCCACCAGAGGCGTCTCTGGACCGTCCGCAACCAGAGCCACAGCCAGAGCCGTTTCCTTGGCCTCGGGAGCCACCAAATACAAAAAACTTGAGCAGGTAGTTCAGATCGCCTTTGCTCATTTCTTCGCAACTCTTAATTACCATCAGGCCAGTTGTAGTTCAATCAGCCCAAGCAGTCTTCTTAGCCTCGTGCCATGCAGTAAAGACGCTCATAGCCCAATCGGCCTTTTCCTCGTTGACGCAGGTGCACTTGCCAACAGCTCTCTTTCAATGTCTTCATTTGTGATCATCTTGAAGCGTTGGACTCCTCCGTTCTTCTCTTCGTAGAAGTCGAGCAGCACCTCAGAAATAAAAAAAACTCCGACGGGTTTTGAGAAGCTCTATTTTCCATGTCAATTGATTCAGTTTATTAATTGATTGATTTAGCCTCGCAGAATATCTTCACGGCCATATACACATTTTTGGGGAGTCTCAGGCTGGGCTATGCCCAAGATTAAATACGATACTACCCCCCAAAAACGTTGTCTACATGTATGGCCATGAAGTTGGCTGAGGACTCGTTTCTTGGCCGAGGCGTTTTTGGGGGGTATTATCTTGTACAGAATGTGAATTAAACGGCGTTTATTTACTTAAAGAAATCTCCCTTTTTTATTTCCAAAGATGCAGATTTAGTTTGAACCATAGACTAAATTTCTGATTTTAATAGGGACTAGAGACTTTACAGACAAGTCAGAAATACTTTTTTAAATTCATCCAATAATAACAGCGAACGATTCCACCCTAGAAAGAATTGGCAGGTATTGGCCATTCATACGCAATTTTTCCGAATTTCGTGTGCGAACTCACAGACAGCCCCATTGGCGTGACTACAGTTCGTCGCTCTATTAAAAGTATTACCGAGAAAGGGATTGGTGGATTTTTGAAAGTAATAGAAAGTTAAAAATCTTCCATATATGGCAGTTCCAATGTTGCGTCAGGCTTAAACGATCCTGCTCTTCTCTCTGATTGAATTCCTATATAGTCTCATGTTTGATCAGTGCAACACAGCTGGCGACACGCGGGGGGAAACAGTTCTCCGCACCGTGGGTGGTTGAGTCCTTTTTTACGTTTTTAAGTGCGGAGTCCCAAGGTATTGGGGGGGGGGGCAAGCAGGCACGAGACACACCAACAAGAGACAGAGTGACAGAGTATTAGAAGTGCGCGATCGATTTCCTATACGTTCGTACAGTGTACTGCTGTAGTCCAATCTGCTCGGGGGGCGACTGATTTTGATCGAGCCACGCCTAATATTAACTATTAACTGCCATCGGTTTAACTAGTTCGTGTTAGCTTTCTTGGTGTTGGACTTCCAATAGTATGCATAATATTTATTTGCTAGTGCATCATTGTGATTTGTGCACTTGAGGATTGCCTTCGCTCTGAACAGCTGTTTTGTCTCACTCACTGTGTACACCGCCTTTCTCCCCTTCCTTATGATCTATGATCCCTCTTCCCTCCTCTCCGTGTTTGATCTATTCTATCCCCTCCTCTCTGTGTTTGATCTATTCTATCCCCTCCTCTCTCTGTGTGATCTATTCTATCCCCTCCTCTCTGTGTGTGATCTATTCTATCCCCTCCTCTCTGTGTTTGATCTATTCTATCCCCTCCCTTCACTGTGCTTGATCTATTATATCCCCTCCTCCCTGTGTTTGATCTATTCTATCCCCTCCTCACTGTGTTTGATCTATTCTATCCCCTCCTCTCTGTGTTTGATCTATTCTATCCCCTCCTCTCTGTGCTTGATCTATTCTATCCCCTCCTCTCTGTGTTTGATCTATTCTATCCCCTCCTCTCTGTGTTTGATCTATTCTATCCCCTCCTCTCTGTGTTTGATCTATTCTATCCCCTCCTCTCTGTGTTTGATCTATTCTATCCCCTCCTCTCTGTGTTTGATCTATTCTATCCCCTCCTCTCTCTGTGTGATCTATTCTATCCCCTCCTCTCTGTGTGTGATCTATTCTATCCCCTCCTCTCTGTGTTTGATCTATTCTATCCCCTCCTCTCTGTGTTTGATCAATTCTATCCCCTCCTCTCTCTGTGTGATCTATTCTATCCCCTCCTCTCTGTGTGTGATCTATTCTATCCCCTCCTCTCTGTGTGTGATCTATTCTATCCCCTCCTCTCTGTGTTTGATCTATTCTATCCCCTCCTCTCTGTGTTTGATCAATTCTATCCCCTCCTCTCTGTGTGTGATCTATTCTATCCCCTCCTCTCTGTGTTTGATCTATTCTATCCCCTCCTCTCTGTGTTTGATCTATTCTATCCCCTCCTCTCCGTATGTTTGATCTATTCTATCCCTCCTCTCTGTGTTTGATCTATTCTATCCCCTCCTCTCTGTGTTTGATCTATTCTATCCCCTCCTGTCCGTATGTTTGATCTATTCTATCCCCTGCTCTCTGTGTTTGATCTATTCTATCCCCTCCTCTCTGTGTTTGATCTTTTCTATCCCCTCCCTTCACTGTGTTTGATCTATTCTATCCCCTCCTCTCTGTGTTTGATCTATTCTATCCCCTCCTCTCTGTGTGTGATCTATTCTATCCCCTCCTCTCTGTGTGTGATCTATTCTATCCCCTCCTCTCTGTGTTTGATCTATTCTATCCCCTCCTCTCTGTGTTTGATCTATTCTATCCCCTCCTCTCTGTGTTTGATCTATTCTATCCCCTCCTCTCTGTGTTTGATCTATTCTATCCCCTCCTCTCTGTGTTTGATCTATTCTATCCCCTCCTCTCTCTGTGTGATCTATTCTATCCCCTCCTCTCTGTGTGTGATCTATTCTATCCCCTCCTCTCTGTGTTTGATCTATTCTATCCCCTCCTCTCTGTGTTTGATCAATTCTATCCCCTCCTCTCTGTGTGTGATCTATTCTATCCCCTCCTCTCTGTGTTTGATCTATTCTATCCCCTCCTCTCTGTGTTTGATCTATTCTATCCCCTCCTCTCTGTGTTTGATCTATTCTATCCCCTCCTCTCTCTGTGTGATCTATTCTATCCCCTCCTCTCTGTGTGTGATCTATTCTATCCCCTCCTCTCTGTGTTTGATCTATTCTATCCCCTCCTCTCTGTGTTTGATCAATTCTATCCCCTCCTCTCTCTGTGTGATCTATTCTATCCCCTCCTCTCTGTGTGTGATCTATTCTATCCCCTCCTCTCTGTGTGTGATCTATTCTATCCCCTCCTCTCTGTGTTTGATCTATTCTATCCCCTCCTCTCTGTGTTTGATCAATTCTATCCCCTCCTCTCTGTGTGTGATCTATTCTATCCCCTCCTCTCTGTGTTTGATCTATTCTATCCCCTCCTCTCTGTGTTTGATCTATTCTATCCCCTCCTCTCTGTGTTTGATCTATTCTATCCCCTCCTCTCTGTGTTTGATCTATTCTATCCCCTCCTCTCTCTGTGTGATCTATTCTATCCCCTCCTCTCTGTGTGTGATCTATTCTATCCCCTCCTCTCTGTGTTTGATCTATTCTATCCCCTCCTCTCTGTGTTTGATCAATTCTATCCCCTCCTCTCTCTGTGTGATCTATTCTATCCCCTCCTCTCTGTGTTTGATCAATTCTATCCCCTCCTCTCTGTGTGTGATCTATTCTATCCCCTCCTCTCTGTGTTTGATCTATTCTATCCCCTCCTCTCTGTGTTTGATCTATTCTATCCCCTCCTCTCTGTGTTTGATCTATTCTATCCCGTCCTCTCTTCACAGTATTTGCTAAATCCTCTCCTCTCATATATTTATTTTTCAGCTCACTTTGCAAGGAATTTCAAATGCAATTTCCTTTCCTACTGCGATTTCCCACTATTGTCTGTTGCGCTTCTGTCTCCCTGCCCCTCTCTTTCTGCTTTTTTATTATTTCTTTCTCATTCTTTGCGCCGCATTCCGATCGTTTCCCTCTCTGATTTGCTTTTTTTCAATTCTGTCCTCCCAAGCAAGCAAACAATTGCTTGGCTGTGTCTGGATTTGCATGGTTGCTGCTTGAACGGAAGCATTTGCATATAGCAGTATGCTGCGGCCCTGCTGGCCATTTCTCGGTTTTCGTCCGACTGCAGGCTGCAGCTCTGCTTTACCCCGCAACCCCGCCTGTGTTGGGGGATCGGAGGTTGGGGCTGGGTGGCTCCCGGTGAGGTGGCGGCGCAGCCAGAAATCAGAGAGAATAATCAATAGGGCTCAAAACCGCCTCCGCCCCTTCTCCCTCCTTGTTCTACTGTTTTTGCCCGACTCGCACGCGCTCCGCTCTCTTCTCTGTCTACCTTTCTCTTGCTTTACTTTACATTTTCTTTTCTCGAACGATTTTGCGCTTCCATGTACGTTGTTGATAAGCCTGGGGGGGCATACTTCCTTGGCCCACTGATTGGCCTGGTCAGCGTGCAAGTCTCGCCTGCACTTCAATATTTGATATCTTTCTCTCCCAGGCTAGAAAATTTATGCAACAAAAGCGGTGCAAAAACACTTGCCTGTTGTCTACCTTTTTAGGTAGCGAATCAATTGACAGTTTATAGTCAACTGCTTTCACTTGCGTGCAAGCAAAATGAACTGTAAGATATGAATGGTTAACCCACTGGGCCAGCGAACTGACGGATCGACATGCAGAAATCTGGCGGAGAGAACGGCAACAGCAGCAGTTTCTGGAGCTTCTTCAAGCCGAGCCAGGAGGCGGTTGCAGCGGCGAAGCCGTCAGCAGCTCTGGCTGAGGCAGAAGAGATCACTCTGGTGCCCAAGGCTGCTAAAGTGCACGTGAGTTACTGTAGTAAGGACACGGGCTAATGAGCGTCGGGGGGGTCGGGGGGGCGTTGGCTGCCATCGGAGGACACGGGAGGGGGCGGTGGCTGCTATCGGAGGACACGGGAGGGGCGGTGGCTGCCATCGGAGGACACGGGAGGGGGCGGTGGCTGCCATCGGAGGACACGGGAGGGGGCGGTGGCTGCCATCGGAGGACACGGGAGGGGGCGGTGGCTGCCATCGGAGGACACGGGAGGGGGCGGTGGCTGCCATCGGAGGACACGGGAGGGGGCGGTGGCTGCCATCGGAGGACACGGGAGGGGGCGGTGGCTGCCATCGGAGGACACGGGAGGGGGCGATGGCTGGCTGCCATCAAAGAAAGGATCAGAACGTGTATTGGGAGCCATCAAAAGAACTGGAAGTGGTTGCCATGGAAAGTAAACAATATTCATAATCATAAATTTAACCAGGGCGGCGATCCAGTTTTAATTCTGCTGCCGGACGGAGGCAGGTCGGTGAGTGCCGACTGCCGCTACTGCCTGGTGTACGAGGGGACCAACAGGCGGCACCTGGCCTCGTGCGAGCTGGCGCCAGACCGCCGAGCGCTGTTCTCCCGGGTGCCAGGTGAGCAGGTGTTTTAAGATAAGAGTACAGTTTTATTTTCCTTGATGCTCTATAGCGTCTGACATTATGTATGATGAGGCAGGACTTATTAGAATGAAGTAATAAAAAATGTCTATTATCCATAAAAATGTTCTTTGGAACGCGCAAAGAATAGCTAGCACTTGTTAATGTACAGCGCAATTTTACACGCATGGAATGAAAAGAAAAGGGAAAATGATGCCCAAAGCTACTCAAATTCTACTCTACAAGTCACGTAATTCACTGGCGTTTTCAAGTTGCAATGAAAGGGAGCCAAAGTTGTTAGAATGATAGTATATTATAGAATAGCAATCAGAATATTACAATGTCTCAATTAAATATTAACGTCTTGCTACAAAACAGCTCCAGGTTAGCGCAAGGCTGACATTGTGAGGAGTTGCAAATCTCAACTTCTGAACTTCCTTTTGTTGCCGTTGCTTGGAGCTTCAGAGCTGCACTCGATCCCAGCCTGCATTAAGGGAATAGGGGTGTACTAACCGCTGGCGACTTTGCTTAACTTTTCCGACGCTCTTTACTAGCCAGAACAGCAATGGCTCTACCGAATCCTTAAAAAAACTCGCAGAGCACGACGCCCCAGAGACGGTGCGCCTCAGCCTGCACCGCCTGGCGCCAACGCCATCCAGCTCTGCTCAGCCGCTGCTCAGCAACCTGGAGTTCAGCTTCGTCCCGGATCCCATGACAGCCGTGGCCGCCGCCATCGCAGCCGCCTTCCCCTCGGTGCCGTCGGAGCTCGCCGAGCTGTCCGCCTGCGCCTCCGCTTCCGCCGCCGCCGACTGCGACCGTCAGCTGAGCGACGCGCTGAGCCGCCTTGGTGACGAGAATTTCAACAGAGTGGAGAATTTTGCCGGTCTGCAGTCGTCGGCCACCGCCCTCTACTGGCTGGCCGAGCGGGGCTGGCTGGACAGCTTCGCCGACCTGGCCACTCGGCGCCGGGACGGACAGTCAATGCTGGACACCTGGCTGTCCGCCGGCGAGGACGGCGGCGAGCGGCTTCGCCAGGCGTTGCTAAGCGACAGCCGGTGCCCGCGGGCGGCGCTCGGCTCGCCGGATCGGCTGCGTCTTTGGCTGCGCGCCGTGGCCTCTGCCTGCAGTCGGCGGCGACGTCGACGCCGGCCGCCCGGCCCTGAAGATGCCGTCGTCCGCGTGGCCAGCTGGGTGACGCCGACAGCCGCACCGTTAGTTGTCATGACAACTAATTTGGCCAAATCGTCGACGGCCTCGTTGGAGCAGGACCTGGCTCTGTTTCCTGGGCTGGAGGCCAGCCACGCTCGAGGTGGGTCCCAGATGTCTAGGAGTAGGAGCAGCTGGTATGGCATTGAATGCCGGTTCTCTACATTTTGTATCATTTTCGATTATTGCAGAGCATTTTCATCGTTACGGCTCAGATTCCGACTACGATGAGGTAAGACTACGAGCGTCGCAACGTGTGTTTTAGTAACCCCAGTCCTTGGATCTGCCTCTCCGCTCTCCCTCGGCCTCAAGTTCTTGAATCTGTCTCTCCGCTCTCCCAGTCAGTGTCTCTACGCAACATTTGCAGGATGCCCCTCGAGAGACCGCTTGCGTGCAAACTGAAACCGGCAAGTCAATGGAGGACTTGCAGCTGCCACAGAAACGGCCCTTCGATGAGGCAAAGGAGGCTGCATCGAATCCCGAGACTCCCCTCCATGGTTCGCGCTCACCAGCATGCAATAACTACCCTTCGTCTCCGCTGACCTCACCTTCGCCCTTGCCGTCGCCGTCGCCGTCACCGGCCCCAGCCGTTTGCGTTGATACCGTCGATTCGGCTACGTCGAAGTCGGTCAAGTCGGCAACGTCAGCGCTCGCCCTGTCGGCCAGCGCTCGATCGATCAGCACGCCGTCGCTTTTCGGAGATTTGAATTCGTGAGATTTTTGTTGTACTCCTATTCTATTTAAATTTGCAATTTTTCCTACTATCTTACTGATACGCCCTTGGACAGTAGGCTAGTAAGAAAAAGTAGCGTAACCAAACCAAACTGCAACTAACTATCGGCACTACTGCTTTTTTGAGTGCAGGCCTCAGCTGACTAACCGTGGTCCCCAAGCATCACTCAGTCGCTAGCTGTATGGCACCGTTTTTGGGACAAGTGGCGCGCAGTTTCCCTCATCTAAACATATCCTGGTGCTTAGCGCTAGTGGGACGAAAGATAGTAAAAAATTTTAAGGTCTTCCCTATTTTTTAACAAGCTTCTCCCCGGATGTTCGATTTCATAGGGCAAAAAGTTTCTCTCAGGGAGAATTAGTCACCCCGCCCGCCACTTAAACTTGTCTCCTGCCTTTAAGCTTTGCTTCTTCTCTTTTATAGCGAGCAGCAGCAAGGCCGAAAGAAGAGACGCAGCTTCCTGTCTAGGCTTGGCAGCAGCTACCGGATGAAGCACAAGCAGCAACAGCATCAGCAGCAGCACCTGGCTGTGCCGCAGACTCCTGGAGACCACGACTGGGTGCTCGTCAGCTCGGGACGGTGCGCTGTGTGCGAGGCTAAGGATGGAGCTGGGTGCCGGCTCAGGTGCCGGGGTGAGGACCTGGTTCTGACTTTCCAGTTGTCTGACTGACCCTGACTCTCTGATTGGCTGTCTGACTCTCTCACTCATATGGTTCCCTGTCTCCCTGTCTCTCCGAGTCTGACTCTGACTGTCCCCATTGCCAACCAGTCGCCAACTACTGCTAGCAACATGTCGCACACTCGCAGTCACAACTTCATCTCTCCGTGCCCCCCGCCTCAACAGTCTGCCAGCTTACTGTGCACAGCGCTGATCAGTGCCGCGGCCGCGTGGTCGCCTGCCTGCCGGCCATCGCTGAGACCCCGCAGCAGGGCGCTTCGGCCGCTGCCCCAGCCGCTGCTACAGCCGCGGTGAAGCCGGAGGTCGCCCTAGCGGTGGAGCTGTTCAAGAAGAAGAAGGTTTGTTTGTGTATTTGTAGCAACATAGAGAGAGATGTTAAGGCTTAGTGTGTAGAGAATTGAAGAGGCTGGTAGACAGGTAGACACAATAGTATGGCAAAGAATAAATAATAGAAAGACAGAGGGGGCAAGAAGGAAGGGAGTCGATTTCCGATGTTGTAGCAAAAATAGCGAGTGAACTTTAGAGCCAAAAGCCAATTTAAAGCCAAATCCCTTAAAGCATTGGCGTCGCACACGTATAGAGAATCTAGTGAGTCTAGCGACGTAAACAAAGCAAAGATCGAAAAAGACGCCACACGCCAGCCAACATTAGGCCCATTAAAACTGGCACTTCCTGTTCGTTGTCTATGCTTGCAGTTGAAATGCAAGGAGCTGAACTACCAGAGTGTTGGTTGACTAGTCCATTAACCCGGTTGCTTTACTGCACCACTGATTTTTCCTTTCTCTTATCGGGTCTTAACTGCACCAACACCAGTAAGGCATTGAAATTTAATCCACTACTGTGTAGGAGTCTCTAAAATTGCATTTGTTGACGCAATAACGGGGTATCAGTCACAGAATATCAGCTTTAAAAAGACTGTTTTGGTTCGGGTTGGGACTCGGATTTCCTGGCTGCTTCCTTCTACGGGTAGCTCGTATAAGGAGAAGGGCTGGGTTAAATGCGGTTTTGCAAGAAGTCAGAGCGCCGCTGTGGCTTATCTTTGTTATTGATTTTTCCTACTTTCTGTTCAGTTTAGAAAATCTGCGGCTAATTTTCGACAGACTGTTATCAAAAGTGAAGATCGAGGGTCCAGAAAATCACGTGATACTTTACTATCAGGGGTACAGAGAGTAATGTACATTCGACTTAGCAAGCGTGGCTAATAATGTACATGTAGGCTGGCTTAACTGCCGGGGGGCCCGAGGCGGGGCAATAAAATGGGGGGGGGTAGAAAAGTAACGCTGGGGTCTTTATGTTTTGTATTAGTTTAATTTTAGTTAATTCGATTTAATAGCCCAAACAAATTAGCTAAGGTCAAAGGATCTCTTTGTGCTCCAATTGATGTGGAATTTCTTGGACGACACAATACTACTACTGAATTGAGGAGAAAAATAAGTAGCTTAATAGCATTATGCTAAACTAGTCAGCTACCTAAATTTGACGTATTGGGTATCTGTCTGTACTGTACTATCAGTTGTTTCGAGTTCTAATATCAAATAGGAATTTTTAGAACTAGTGTATAAAGCAGTCAGTCTACTGTATAGAGCAAAGAGAATCAATATTTTCTGTTCCTTTTGTTATTTCCATCTACTAAAAATTTTATACTATACGAAAACACAAAACAGCTTACTGATTTATCAGTCTCAGTTTCATTTCGGCTCTCTATTGGCATCTTCAAATCAAAACAGAACACAGCCCCATCTGTCCTCAGTAATTTAATACGGTTTAGGCAGGCAAGCGTGGGGATTTCAAGATTTCGAGGCCTGGGATTCGATCCGAGATTATTGCGGAGAAATTTGGTCGGCTTAAGATGGAAATTCGAGATTGGATTCGTTCACCTCCACTTGAATTGTTTACGGCTTTGGGGGAAAAAGTGCTCGCATCTGACCCCGTATAGCAATTGAGCGGCTGATGCTCCTAATTAATAATTGCGTTGGAGTTTGTCTGTAAACTGTAGCTGTCTTATTATTTGTCGATGTCTGAATGCCTCTAAAAGAGGATATTTAGATGCTTCTAAGTGTTTGTTATTAAGTAACTGTCAAGCGGGTGTTGTCTGTATTCGCCTGTAAAGCGGCTGTCAAGCCTGCTGTTGTCTGTATTCGCCTGTAAGTATCTGTCAAGCTTCGTGTTGTCTGTATTTGCCTGTAAGTATCTGTCAAACCGGGTGTTGTCTGTATTTGCCTGTAAGTATCTGTCAAACCGGCTGTTGTCTGTATTCGCCTGTAAGTATCTGTCAAACCAGCTGTTGTCTGTATTCGCCTGTAAGTATCTGTCAAACCAGCTGTTGTCTGTATTCGCCTGTAAGTATCTGTCAAACCGGGTGTTGTCTGTAATTTGCCTGTAAGTATCTGTCAAACCGGCTGTTGTCTGTATTCGCCTGTAAGTATCTGTCAAGCTTCGTGTTGTCTGTATTCGCCTGTAAGTATCTGTCAAACCGGCTGTTGTCTGTATTCGCCTGTAAGTATCTGTCAAGCTTCGTGTTGTCTGTATTTGCCTGTAAGTATCTGTCAAACCGGCTGTTGTCTGTATTCGCCTGTAAGTATCTGTCAAACCGGATGTTGTCTGTATTTGCCTGTAAGTATCTGTCAAACCGGGTGTTGTCTGTATTTGCCTGTAAGTATCTGTCAAACCGGCTGTTGTCTGTATTCGCCTGTAAGTATCTGTCAAACCAGCTGTTGTCTGTATTCGCCTGTAAGTATCTGTCAAACCAGCTGTTGTCTGTATTCGCCTGTAAGTATCTGTCAAACCAGCTGTTGTCTGTATTCGCCTGTAAGTATCTGTCAAACCAGCTGTTGTCTGTATTCGCCTGTAAGTATCTGTCAAACCAGCTGTTGTCTGTATTCGCCTGTAAGTATCTGTCAAACCAGCTGTTGTCTGTATTCGCCTGTAAGTATCTGTCAAACCGGGTGTTGTCTGTAATTTGCCTGTAAGTATCTGTCAAACCGGCTGTTGTCTGTATTCGCCTGTAAGTATCTGTCAAGCTTCGTGTTGTCTGTATTCGCCTGTAAGTATCTGTCAAACCGGCTGTTGTCTGTATTCGCCTGTAAGTATCTGTCAAGCTTCGTGTTGTCTGTATTTGCCTGTAAGTATCTGTCAAACCGGCTGTTGTCTGTATTCGCCTGTAAGTATCTGTCAAACCGGATGTTGTCTGTATTTGCCTGTAAGTATCTGTCAAACCGACTGTTGTCTGTATTTGCCTGTACGCGTGACTATCTAGTCTGTTGTTTGTAAATGTCTGTAGCTGGTCTGCAATAAGAAACGTCTTCGCATGTAGTTATACACTCGCTATTAATTTTTGTAGACGATCGTTCTACATTTCTATGAATATTGGCGCATTCTCGAATCTGCACAGTTTGGCGTCATCCCGTCCGCGATCAGCCCAACGATTGTCAAAATTTTTCCTCCTTTTTCGACACTCTGTACCCAATTAACCAGCATTCAACCCTACCTGCAAAGCAGAATAAGCCCCGCAGTCAGCTTCCTTGATGTAATAAAAACCGTGCTAGAAAAAAGTCACTCTTTCAATGTGCTGCTTGTCCCTCTCAATAATCTCGATACTGCAGGGACTATTACACGCAATTTCGAGCTGTTTTTTTCTGGGCAATGGGAACATCTTGAATCGACAGAATGAAGGCAACCCCACTGATGACTGCTGCTGGCTCTGCCTTGGTCAAGGACCACTAAACAGAGAATACTCGCTTTTCGTCTGCTGCTCAAAAGAGATTACATGTATCACTGCAGGTAATCATCACTGCAGGTAATTATCCCTGCAGGTAATTATCATTGCAGGTAATTATCACTGCAGGTAATTATCACTGCAGGTAATTATCACTGCAGGTAATTATCACTGCAGGTAATTATCACTGCAGGTAATTATCACTGCAGGTAATTATCACTGCAGGTAATTATCACTGCAGGTAATTATCACTGCAGGTAATTATCACTGCAGGTAATTATCACTGCAGGTAATTATCACTGCAGGTAATTATCACTGCAGGTAATTATCACTGCAGGTAATTATCACTGCAGGTAATTATCACTGCAGGTAATTATCACTGCAGGTAATTATCACTGCAGGTAATTATCACTGCAGGTAATTATCACTGCAGGTAATTATCACTGCAGGTAATTATCACTGCAGGTAATTATCACTGCAGGTAATTATCGCGCAACCGCTTACTTGAGGGCAAATTTACTAGCCTAAATGTTTTGGGTAAAGGGCGAAAACCGGCTGAGCCTTCCGCCCCAAATACTCTTTCTAGAACCCCCTGTCCCAGCTTGCATCCAATTGGCTGGCTCCCGTTGATCGTATAAAACTGTTCATAGAGTCGGGCAGAAACAAAAGAGGGGCTTTGAAAAAAGAGAAAAAAGCTGTTTATTGGAAATAACAGAAGACACAAATTAGCAAAGCAGAAGACAGATGGATAGAGCGATGCAGGAGCAGCGGCACAAGCAGCATCAGCAGCAGCGCCGGTCTCAGACTCAGGCCCTGCCTCCAAAACCCCCGCCAAAGACTTACCTGATTGCATTGCAGCACCGCACGGCTGCCACCAGCCCGACGCCGCAGTCACAGCCGCCTTTGTCGCCGCAGTCTTCGGCAGCAGCAACACTTGGGTGAGTCTGTCGAAACGGAATGTTTTGCTAAATGAAATAATCAAATCATCATATTTCTAAATTTAGTTATTTTGATGTGCTTCCCTTGTCTCTGCGCCTGTCGAGCTCCGAGCCCCAACAGACGCCCTGTCTGTAGTGGAATTAGTAATTACTGGCTCAGACACCGCATGCAGATGTTCGTTTGAATCAGCTGCAAGCTGGAATAATGAATATTCATTAATCCTACAGGTTGGTAGCTAAGGTTCTGTGCTACAATTCTGCACTATTAGTATAAGACACTACTGTGCAGTCAATGAAAAAATGACTGGCGCTGTGAGATGCGAGTGACTTGGTCTTGCGCTTGCACTGTGTAAGTAAGGCCCTGGGATCTGTCCATACAGATCCAAACAGGACTCCATACTGGCTGTCTTGCGATACATTTGCGATAACTAATGGGATATTGGGGAATGGGAGACAGTCAAAACAGGGATGCATTGTGACTGTAAGACTGGGATGCGGTGAGACAAGAAATTACTGAGTGAGGATGGGAGACTGAGAGAGGAGAGGGAGACAGAGAGAGGAGAGGGAGACAAGAGAGGAGAGGGAGACAAGAGAGGAGAGGGAGACAAGAGAGGAGAGGGAGACAAGAGAGGAGAGGGAGACAAGAGAGGAGAGGGAGACAAGAGAGGAGAGGGAGTCCAGAGAGGAGAGGGAGACAAGAGAGGTGAGGGATCCAGAGAGAGGAGAGGGCGACAAGAGAGGAGAGGGAGCCAGAGAGAGGAGAGGGAACCAGAGAGAGGAGGGAGACAAGAGAGGAGAGGGAGACAAGAGAGGAGAGGGTGACAAGAGAGGAGAGGGAGACAAGAGAGGAGAGGGAGACAAGAGAGGTGAGGGATCCAGAGAGAGGAGAGGGAGCCAGAGAGAGGTGAGGGATCCAGAGAGAGGAGAGGGAGCCAGAGAGAGGAGAGGGAGCCAGAGAGAGGAGAGGGAGTCCAGAGAGGAGAGGGAGTCCAGAGAGGAGAGGGAGACAAGAGAGGAGAGGGAGACAAGAGAGGAGAGGGAGACAAGAGAGGAGAGGGAGACAAGAGAGGTGAGGGATCCAGAGAGAGGAGAGGGAGCCAGAGAGAGGAGAGGGAGTCCAGAGAGGAGAGGGAGTCCAGAGAGGGAGGGAGACAAGAGAGGAGAGGGAGACAAGAGAGGAGAGGGAGCCAGAGAGAGGAGAGGGAGCCAGAGAGAGGAGAGGGAGTCCAGAGAGGAGAGGGAGTCCAGAGAGGAGAGGGAGACAAGAGAGGAGAGGGAGTCCAGAGAGGAGAGGGAGACAAGAGAGGAGAGGGAGACAAGAGAGGAGAGGGAGCCAGAGAGAGGAGAGGGAGCCAGAGAGAGGAGAGGGAGCCAGAGAGAGGAGAGGGAGTCCAGAGAGGAGAGGGAGTCCAGAGAGGAGAGGGAGACAAGAGAGGAGAGGGAGCCAGAGAGAGGAGAGGGAGCCAGAGAGAGGAGAGGGAGTCCAGAGAGGAGAGGGTGACAAGAGAGGAGAGGGAGACAAGAGAGGAGAGGGAGACAAGAGAGGTGAGGGATCCAGAGAGAGGAGAGGGAGCCAGAGAGAGGAGAGGGAGTCCAGAGAGGAGAGGGAGACAAGAGAGGAGAGGGAGACCAGAGAGAGGAGAGGGAGACAAGAGAGGAGAGGGATCCAGAGAGAGGAGAGGGAGCCAGAGAGAGGTGAGGGATCCAGAGAGGAGAGGGAGCCAGAGAGAGGAGAGGGAGCCAGAGAGAGGAGAGGGAACCAGAGAGAGGAGGGAGACAAGAGAGGAGAGGGAGACAAGAGAGGAGAGGGTGACAAGAGAGGAGAGGGAGACAAGAGAGGAGAGGGAGACAAGAGAGGAGAGGGAGACAAGAGAGGTGAGGGATCCAGAGAGAGGAGAGGGAGCCAGAGAGAGGAGAGGGAGTCCAGAGAGGAGAGGGAGACAAGAGAGGAGAGGGAGACAAGAGAGGTGAGGGATCCAGAGAGAGGAGAGGGAGCCAGAGAGAGGTGAGGGATCCAGAGAGAGGAGAGGGAGCCAGAGAGAGGAGAGGGAGCCAGAGAGAGGAGAGGGAGTCCAGAGAGGAGAGGGAGTCCAGAGAGGAGAGGGAGACAAGAGAGGAGAGGGAGACAAGAGAGGAGAGGGAGACAAGAGAGGTGAGGGATCCAGAGAGAGGAGAGGGAGCCAGAGAGAGGAGAGGGAGTCCAGAGAGGAGAGGGAGTCCAGAGAGGAGAGGGAGACAAGAGAGGAGAGGGAGACAAGAGAGGAGAGGGAGCCAGAGAGAGGAGAGGGAGCCAGAGAGAGGAGAGGGAGCCAGAGAGAGGAGAGGGAGTCCAGAGAGGAGAGGGAGTCCAGAGAGGAGAGGGAGACAAGAGAGGAGAGGGAGCCAGAGAGAGGAGAGGGAGCCAGAGAGAGGAGAGGGAGTCCAGAGAGGAGAGGGAGTCCAGAGAGGAGAGGGAGCCAGAGAGAGGAGAGGGAGTCCAGAGAGGAGAGGGAGTCCAGAGAGGAGAGGGAGCCAGAGAGAGGAGAGGGAGTCCAGAGAGGAGAGGGAGTCCAGAGAGGAGAGGGAGCCAGAGAGAGGAGAGGGAGCCAGAGAGAGGAGAGGGAGTCCAGAGAGGAGAGGGAGTCCAGAGAGGAGGCGGAGAGGCGGTGAGAAGAGATATACGGGGAGAAGTACAAGGGCAAAGGTAGGGAGCAGCGAACAGATGGAGATGGGCGAGATAGGCAGGAACGTTAGACAGGGGAAGATATTGTAGAAAGTCAGCCGGAGGCGCAGCGCAGTCCCTGTGTTTACTCCAGCTGGGCCTGATGGGATCCGAGGCAGAGCCCTTTGCGGCATCGAATTTCCCATGCCCCCCATCCGCGCAGCGCAACAGCGTTCGACCAGTTTGTGTTCGGATTTCAAGCCAGTCGAACGTTTGATAATTTTGTTCAAGCAGCCGGAGCCATGCTGGCCATTTTGCCCAAGGCCAGGCGAACGGGACAAAGTGTCTGTTCACTTGTGATTAATAATAATATCCCTGCTACTCTTGATTATCTCCCTGATAATCCCAAATGCGAATTAGCGCATGCAAGGTGGAGATTTAAAAATTGGGAATGTTGGTGACTTATGCTGAACTTTAATGCCCCAGTTCGCAGCGATTGCATAATTGAAAAAAGTGCAAAAGGCCCGCTGGTTTTGGCTTTCAATAAATCCCTCGGGGGGGGACTAGGCTGGGGTCGGTGCTCGGTCCTTTCAATCAACCCGCTCGCAGGGGGATTATTTATGCAGCATCCATGCAGCCCTCGGGACACTTCCCCGACCATCTGCAAAGGTTGCTTGGTGCTTCTTTCTGCTTTGGCTTTCTTTGCTGCTTGAAGCAGTTGGCTTTGGGTGGTCGCCGTGTTATCTTATAATTCTCCTTAATCCTCCTATTTATGGTCAGAGTGAGGCGGCGGGAGAATTCTAGGAATTCGGTTGTTGCGATTCGAGACAAATGAAAAGCATATAATTCAATCAGCCGATCGATCAGTATATTCGATATGTTGAGCAGTAAACTTTCTAGACGATGTATTGACCTAGCTCAATCGGCCGATATGTTGCGCAGTAAACTTAATAAAGGATGTATTGACCTAGCTGAATCGGTCGATATGTTGAGCAGTAAATTTAATAAAGGATGTATTGACCTAGCTGAATCGGCCGATATGTTGCGCAGTAAACTTAATAAAGGATGCATTTACCTAGCTGAATCAGCCGATATGTTGAGCAGTAAATTTAATAAAGGATGTATTGACCTAGCTAAATCAGCCGATATGTTGCGCAGTAAACTTAATAAAGGATGTATTGACCTAGCTGAATCGGCCGATATGTTGAGCAGTAAACTTAATAAAGGATGTATTGACCTAGCTGAATCGCCCGATATGTTGCGCTGTAAACTTAATAAAGGATGTATTGACCTAGCTGAATCGGCCGATATGTTGAGCAGTAAACTTAATAAAGGATGTATTGACCTAGCTGAATCGCCCGATATGTTGCGCTGTAAACTTAATAAAGGATGTATTGACCTAGCTGAATCGCCCGATATGTTGCGCTGTAAACTTAATAAAGGATGTATTGACCTAGCTGAATCGGCCGATATGTTGAGCAGTAAACTTAATAAAGGATGTATTGACCTAGCTGAATCAGCCGATATGTTGCGCAGTAAACTTAATAAAGGATGTATTGACCTAGCCGAATCAGCCGATATGTTGCGCAGTAAACTTAATAAAGGATGTATTGACCTAGCTGAATCGGCCGATATGTTGCGCAGTAAACTTAATAAAGGATGTATTTACCTAGCTGAATCGGCCGATATGTTGCGCAGTAAATTTAATAAAGGATGTATTGACCTAGCTGAATCGCCCGATATGTTGCGCAGTAAACTTAATAAAGGATGTATTGACCTAGCTGAATCGGCCGATATGTTGAGCAGTAAACTTAATAAAGGATGTATTGACCTAGCTGAATCGCCCGATATGTTGCGCTGTAAACTTAATAAAGGATGTATTGACCTAGCTGAATCGCCCGATATGTTGAGCAGTAAACTTAATAAAGGATGTACTGACCTAGCTGAATCAGCCGATATGTTGTGCAGTAAACTTAATAAAGGATGTATTGACCTAGCTGAATCAGCCGATATGTTGAGCAGTAAACTTAATAAAGGATGTATTGACCTAGCCGAATCAGCCGATATGTTGTGCAGTAAACTTAATAAAGGATGTATTGACCTAGCTGAATCAGCCGATATGTTGCGCAGAAATAGAAAATTTATTAAAAAAAGAGAAAATCGGCCGAGAAAATTCTGATAAATTCCAGAAACTTTCGAACCAAAAGCCATTATCTCCCAATAGATAAAATGTCTTCTTTAAAAGCAGCAATTTATTGGACAGCTGAGCGCAAAGTTCAAAGAAATGAAAGCAGAACACAAGCGGCGAGACCCAAGTCTTCAGCGGCTTTCTTTGAAGTTTAACTGCGGGTCGATTTTCCGACCCCTTTGATGTTCAAAGCTCAATTAATAATAATATAGCTACTGCTATTAATATTATCTTGATGCTCGTCTAAGCAAAGCTCGAGTCTGACTTGGCTGCGACTGCCTGTCGCTCTGCTGTGCGTTTCAAGTCTAAAGAGGGGAGAGTTCAGAGCAAGTTGGTCTTCACCCGGTCTGCCCAGACCAGTTTGTTCCCACTCACCCACACAGTGTCTGACCCACACAGTGTTTGACCCAGAATGAATCTGGCCCACTCAGTGCCTGACCCACAGTGTCTGACCCACACAGTCTGACCCACAGTGTCTGACCCACACAGTGTCTGACCCACACAGTGTCTGACCCACAGTGTCTGACCCTCACAGTGTCTGACCCACACAGTGTCTGACCCACACAGTGTCTGACCTACTCAGTGTCTGACCCAGAATCAATCTGACCCACTCAGTGTCTGACCCACTCAGTGTCTGACCCACACAGTGTCTGACCTACTCAGTATCTGACCAAGAATCAATCTGACCCACTCAGTGTCTGACCCACTCAGTGTCTGACCCACTCCGTGTCTGACCTACTCAGTGTCTGACCCACTCAGTGTCTGACCCACTCAATGTTTGACCCACACAGTGTCTGACCCACTCAGTGTCTGACCCACACAGTGTCTGACCCAGACTGAATCTGACCCACACAGTGTCTGACCCAGAATGAATCTGACCCACACAGTGTCTGACCCAGAATGAATCTGACCCACACAGTGTCTGACCCAGAATGAATCTGACCCACACAGTGTCTGACCCAGAATGAATCTGACCCACACAGTGTCTGACCCAGAATGAATCTGACCCACACAGTGTCTGACCCAGAATGAATCTGACCCACACAGTGTCTGACCCAGAATGAATCTGACCCACACAGTGTCTGACCCACACAGTGTCTGACCTACTCAGTGTCTGACCCACACAGTTTCTGACCCAGACTGAATCTGACCCACACAGTGTCTGACCCACTCAGTGCCTGTAAGTCTGACAGGTGTTTACTTGCATTCCGTCTGTATCCCAGCAGCGCACCTCATTCTACTGTTAAACTATTGAAGTCTGCATCTTTGGCAATGCAAAAAGTAAAGTTAGCAATAAAATCAAATTCTGCAAGCACAACTATAATTAAGTTACATCTCTTTCGCCTCTCTCCCCCCCCCACAGTTCATATTCGCCAAGCCTATCCTTGCCTCAAGGGGGGGGGGCAATTCGAGGCCCTGGCTTAAGGCGTGTCTGAATTTATTTAAGCTTTTCCAGATTAATTAATGCCCAACGCCTCAGTTTAACTTTCTACTGACTAGTCCTAATTGCCTACGCTAGGCTGCTCTGACGAATACGAGCTGTGCACGGGCCAGAAATTCAATGAGGTAGGCTGGCTAGCTGGCTGGTGTATGGCTGGTTGGCCCTTTTCCGATACACATTAAAGGCACAGTAAAGCTTTGCAATGAGCTGCGGCTGCTGCTGCTGCTGCTGCACTTGGGGCAACTGTAGCGGTTCCGCAGTCAGGCTCTCACTGTGTCTGCAGGGGGCAGTGGGATCCAGGTCTCTGTCCCGAACTACTGCGGCTGAGTGACTCACCCCCATGGAACTGTGCTGTGCGCCACAATATCGCGAATCACTTATTCGTGAAGTCATGAGCTCACTTATAAACTCATCATAACCTCACTCTTGAACTCAATTATAAACTCACTTTTACAAATCGTTCGTGAACCCATTCATGAACTCACTCAGGAAGTCATTCATGAACTCACTCAGTGACTCATTCATGAACTCACTCAGTGACTCATTCATGAACTCACTCAGTGACTCAGTCATGAACTCACTCAGTGACTCATTCATGAACTCACTCAGTGACTCATTCATGAACTCACTCAGTGACTCATTCATGAACTCACTCAGTGACTCATTCATGAACTCACTCAGTGACTCATTCATGAACTCACTCAGTGACTCATTCATTAACTCACTCAGTGACTCATTCATGAACTCACTCAGTGACTCATTCATGAACACACTCAGTGACTCAGTCATGAACTCACTCAGTGACTCATTCATGAACTCACTCAGTGACTCATTCATGAACTCACTCAGTGACTCAGTCATGAACTCACTCAGGAACTCATTAATCTATTACAATAGACAATGCGGCAGGTAATTCTAATTATAATTTTTCTAGATTACTATACAGAATAACTTGGCTCAGAATAGGCATAAGCCGCCTGTATCCAGTTCAGAGCGCGCCTGTCTGCATAAGCCCCCTTAATTCAGCTTTATAGCAGATCTCTGACCAACATTGATATTCTGTATCTACCACCAAGTAGCGCTCATCCATGCATTCAATGCGTTCGCACTTGTCTGGCTTCAGTGTTTTTATAGTATCGTATGTATATAAATGTGTGTGTGTTCCCAGCCAAGCCCTAATAGCGGACTTGTTAGCTGAATTTGGTGCAGCGGGAACGGTGGGTAGGCTAAATTCGGTTTAAATAGCGCTATAAATTTTGCCAAATCTGTTGAGGCCACGTGTCAGTCATTGCTGGTTCATCATTTATATCTTTATGAAAAGTGTTTTTCCAATTTCTGTCGTTGCTATGTTACCCCACAAGAGCTTAAGGTAAGTTTTTTAAAAGTAAAGGCACATTAATTTAAAAGTTTTGTGGGTACTCTGCTTGCCGTTAGGAAAATGATTGGAGCAGATTGACTGCTCAAGGATCTGTGGAATTAATTAGTCTGGCTGCCCGCTCTCTATCCACTTTCTATCATATCTCTATCCGCTCTCTATCCGCTCTCTATCCGCTCACTATCCGCTCACTATCCGCTCACTATCCGCTCACTATCCGCTCACTATCCGCTCACTATCCGCTCACTATCCGCTCACTATCCGCTCTTTATCCGCTCACTATCCGCTCTTTATCCGCTCCCTATCCGCTCACTATCCGCTCTTTATCCGCTCACTATCCGCTCACTATCCGCTCACTATCCGCTCACTATTCGCTCTCTATCCGCTCTTTATCCGCTCACTATCCGCTCACTATCCGCTCCCTATCCGCTCACTATCCGCTCTTTATCCGCTCACTATCCGCTCACTATCCGCTCCCTATCCGCTCACTATCCGCTCTTTATCCGCTCCCTATCCGCTCACTATCCGCTCTTTATCCGCTCACTATCCGCTCACTATCCGCTCACTATCCGCTCACTATTCGCTCTCTATCCGCTCTTTATCAGCTCTACATCCGCTCACTATCCGCTCACTATCCGCTCACTATCCGCTCACTATTCGCTCTCTATCCGCTCTTTATCAGCTCTACATCCGCTGTATATCGTGTCTGAATTAGAAATTCGAGCAAGCACTTGTCAATTGATCAATTTTTAATATTCAAAGCCAATTTTTAATTTCCTCAATCAGACAAAGTCCGGAAACCCCGACTCTGGGCAGCAGCCCCGTCACAACGGCCGCCCCCGCCAGTCCAACGCCGTCGTCCGCGGAGTCCCTGGCCGACCTGGACGCCCTGACCCGCGAAGCCGCCAGCAGAAACGATTCGTGGGCCAACGCCCAGGAGAAGAAGCTGCTGAAGCAGTGCGGCGAGAAGCTTGTGCGGCGATGCAACTTTGTCTACGAGCTGGTGTCCACGGAGATCAACCACCTGCGCAACATCCGGGCGATGCAGGTGAGACTGACCGTTCAGGTTCCTTGTCTTCGTCTCTGTGCATCCGCTCTCCATCCGCTCTCTATCCGCTCTCTCCGCTCTCTATCCGCTCTCCATCCGCTCTCTATCCGCTCTCCATCCGCTCTCTATCCGCTCTCCATCCGCTCTCTATCCGCTCTCTATCCGCTCTCCATCCGCTCTCTATCCGCTCTCCATCCGCTCTCTATCCGCTCTCCATCCGCTCTCTATCCGCTCTCCATCCGCTCTCTATCCGCTCTCCATCCGCTCTCTATCCGCTCTCCATCCGCTCTCTATCCGCTCTCCATCCGCTCTCTATCCGCTCTCCATCCGCTCTCTATCCGCTCTCCATCCGCTCTCTATCCGCTCTCCATCCGCTCTCTATCCGCTCTCCATCCGCTCTCTATCCAACCTATTTGCTCTCTATCCGCTCACTATCCGCTCACTATCCGCTCTCTATCCTCTATCCATCCGCTCTCCATCCGCTTTCCATCCGCTCTCCATCCGCTCTCCATCCGCTCTCCATCCGCTCTCCATCCGCTCTCCATCCGCTCTCCATCCGCTCTCCATCTGCTCTCCGTCTGTTTTCTATCCGCTCTCCTTCCACTCTCGAATCTGATCTCCAACCGCTCTCCATCCGTTCACCTTGGCGTCCTCGCCGCCCGCCCGCAGGTTGTATTCCGAGAGCCCCTTCGCCGTCTGCCGCCCAGCGCCGCCATCTCGGCCGCCGAGATCGAAGCGCTGTTCCCTCAGCTGGACCTGCTGGAGCGCCTGCACTCCGGCCTGCTGGCCGACCTGCGCCGCTGCGAGCCGCCGGCCGTCCTGACCAAAGCGACTCTGCCGCCAGCCGCCGACTGGGCCGGACTGGCCGGCCTCGGGGCCGCCCTGCGCCGCCACCTGTCCGGACCGGCCGGTACTGATTGGCTAACGGCCTATGGCGGATTCTGCTTTGAGCACACCGTCACCCTGCAGCCTGGGTTGGCCGCCCTCACAGCCAGGAGTGCCGGCTTCGCCAACGCGCTCAGAGACTGCGAGCGGAGTCCGCAGGCGGGGAGGAAAACCCTGCTGGTGGGTTCTCGGGCTGTGAGGGAGGCGGGGCGGGGAGGTTTAGTGTAAATAATCGTTTTGAGTCGGTTTTTGTTGGTTTGAATCGGTTTCAGTCGATTTGAGTCGATTTGAGTTGATTTGAGTTGGTTTGAATTGGTTTGAGTTGGTTTGAATCGGTTTGAGTCGATTTGAGTCGATTTGAGTTGATTTGAGTTGGTTTGAATTGGTTTGAGTTGGTTTGAGTCGATTTGAGTCGATTTGAGTTGGTTTGAGTCGTTTTGAATTGATTTGAGTTGGTTTGAGTCGGTTTAAATCGGTTTGAATCGGTTTGAGTGGTTTGAGTCAGCTCGGACAGTTCAAGTGGCTCCCCTGTGAAGTCCTGCACTGTCAGCCAGCCGCTGCACCCGCCGCCACTGCCACCACCAGGATCACTACCTGACGGTCACCCAGCGGCTGTCCAAGTACAAGACGCTGCTGCCCCAGATAGCCGAGTGCTGCCAGCTGGTGGCTCCCGTAGATGCCGACATGGCGGCGGCCTGCGCCGACCTGGACTCGCTGCTGCAGGCCGTCAACGACCAGGTTGAGCGGCGGCACAATGAGCACGTGCTCGGCCAGGTGGCGGCCAACTTCCAGCCCGACCAGGGCATCTCCGCCCAGCAGCACCTGGCCGGCAGGCGGCTCATCCACAGCGGTCGGCTGCAGGTCCGCCACCAGGAGGCCAAGGTGCCCGCCGTCGCCAGCTTCGGGTTGCTGCTGAACGACTCGCTGCTGCTCCTCCAGGAGCTCGCGGGCGGCCGGTTCGCCCCGCTGTCCGGCCCCGCCATCGCCGGCTGCGCCTGCCTGCCGCTGATGCGATTCGCCGAGACCGACGCCATCGTCAGGGAGAACGAAGGCAGCAAGCCGACGTTTTTTATCGTGGTGAAGCGGCCGGAGCCCAAGCTGATCAGCGTGGCCTGCCTCAGCCAGGAGGACAGAGACAAGTGGCTGCGGCTGATTAACAAGGTGAGCTGGGAGAGGAGATACCCGGCTCGGTTTTCCACGCCATACCAGGAAACTGGGTTGATCTCGCGTGTAACCTGGCTGGTTAATCCGGGTGGTACCTGATTGATCCCGGTGATACCTGGTCTGGTTAATCTCTAATCCCAGGTGATATCTGGTTGATCCCGGTGATACCTGAATGATCCCGGTGGTACCTGATTGATCCCGGTGGTACCTGATCTTGCTAATCCCTAATCCCAGGTGATATCTGGTTAATCCCGGGTGATACCTGGTTTAGTTAATCGCAGATGATAACTGGTATGATTGATCCCGGTGATTCCTGGTTGATCCCGGTGATTCCTGGTTGATCCCGGTGATTCCTGGTTGATCCCGGTGATTCCTGGTTGATGCCGGTGATTCCTGGTTGATGCCGGTGATTCCTGGTTGATGCCGGTGATTCCTGGTTGATGCCGGGGATACCTGGTTGATCCCATGGGTTCAATGATCGCGGTAACACATGTTTCACCCAACTCTCTCTCTCAAAATATTAACTGCACGCGCAGGTCCGGGACTCGAATCCGCACGCGGACGAGCGCGCCCAGGAGGCGGCACGTCGGCTCCGCCAGAAGTCGGCGGCCTCGGCAGACCTCCTGGCCAGCATGGAGCGCCGGGATCGAGAGCTGCAGGCCCTGCTGAACGAGAAGACTCAACTGTGGCACCAGCTGCTCCTGCTGTGGGGCTGCCAGAAGCAGCAGCAGCAACAGGAGAACTCAGTGGCCGACGTAGCAGCCGCCGCGGACCCGGACTGCCAGCCGGAGAGGCTCTGCCGCGAGGCCCTGTCCGAGCTCGGCCGCCTGCGCCGCTTCGTGCGCAGCTGCCAGGAGGTGTCCGGCTCCTTGGAGGACGCGGACGCCGAGGCGGACTCGGCCAGCCTGAAGCGCAGCTCCAGCAGCGCCGAGGAGAAATCGGCGGCCGCAATCAGCTTGCCGAAGCGGGCGGACACCTTCAGCGGCTACGACGCCGCAATGACCCGCCGGCCGGCTAAACGGATGACCAGCTCGGCCGCAGGGACTCTGCCGCCCGGCGCCGTCCTCACTGCCGAACCGGCCGGCATTGCGCTGAGGGTGAGCGGCTCATCTCTTCTCAGCACTCCTCTCTTCTCAGCACTCCTCTCTTCTCAGCACTCCTCTCTTCTCAGCACTCCTCTCTTCTCAGCACTCCTCTCTTCTCAGCACTCCTCTCTTCTCAGCACTCCTCTCTTCTCAGCACTCCTCTCTTCTCAGCACTCCTCTCTTCTCAGCACTCCTCTCTTCTCAGCACTCCTCTCTTCTCAGCACTCCTCTCTTCTCAGCACTCCTCTCTTCTCAGCACTCCTCTCTTCTCAGCACTCCTCTCTTCTCAGCACTCCTCTCTTCTCAGCACTCCTCTCTTCTCAGCACTCCTCTCTTCTCAGCACTCCTCTCTTCTCAGCACTCCTCTCTTCTCAGCACTCCTCTCTTCTCAGCACTCCTCTCTTCTCAGCACTCCTCTCTTCTCAGCACTCCTCTCTTCTCAGCACTCCTCTCTTCTCAGCACTCCTCTCTTCTCAGCACTCCTCTCTTCTCAGCACTCCTCTCTTCTCAGCACTCCTCTCTTCTCAGCACTCCTCTCTTCTCAGCACTCCTCTCTTCTCAGCACTCCTCTTTGCCTCTCTTCTTCCTCCTCCCTCTCTCCTCCCGTCTCTCCCTCTCTCCCTCTCCATCTCTCTATCTCTCCCCTCTCTCCCTCTCCCTCTCCTTCACTTCCTCTCCCTCTCTCCCTCTCCTCCTCTCCCCTCTCCTCCTCTCCCTCTCTTCCTCTCTCCCTTTCTCCTTCATTCTATCCTTCTCCCTCTCTCTGCCTCTCTCCCTCTCTCTCCCTCCCTCTCTCTCTCCATCTCCCTCTCCCTTTCTCGATTTCCCTTCCTCAAATTGTCCCGGTGACTGGATTCGGTGGCTATTAGGCTCACACTTAACCTGTCACTGTGCGAGTTTACAGTGCCAACGGCGGCGCGCGCACACAGTGCATTAATAATTAGCAGAGAGTTCATCACGGAGCACAAAATCTGAAATGAATTCCAATTGCAGCGCAAGGCTCGCCAAAGTTCGATCTCGGCCTTCGTCACGCTTAGAAAGGTCTGACAGTCAGTAGGCATTTGCTGCTTATTAACTAATCAGTAACTCGGTAATGATGATTGCTTCTTGTGCCTCTGCTCGGATTGCCAATACTGGATTTCTAGTCCGGAATGTACTTTACACTTTTTTTATTAAGTGTTCGCAGCTTCAGTTCTCACATGCAGCAGCTTCATCTCTGCCATGTAAATGCTTGCCTGCTCTATAGCTGTCGCAGAGGTAGATTAGAAAGCCTTCTACGCTCGTAAATCACTAAAGGGCCCTGGACTCGAGTCAGTTCTTCGTCCTGAGGCTCGGATTCAATTAATTTAATTACATTTCTTTGCAGACTCCTTAAGCCTGCCTCCGGCTTCCAGCTGTTTCTGAGACTTAGTAGTAAGAGGCTTCGCTCTGATTCTCGATTAAAAAACTCATCCATCCGGCTTTCCCAGGTAAAATATCACAGAAACCCCAGTTAGCCGCAATGCAGGCCTGTGGCTTGCACCGCAATTGGCGCTCATGCGAGCCAAACCCTCCAGACACAAAGAAGGCCCAGCTCCTGTTTACTTGTCTGATAATGTACATATAGATAAGAAAATCGGGGCAGATGTACATTTATACCCCAACCCCCCTAATATGAGTACATCCTAGGGTGAGCGGAATGGGCTTTCTTTTTTTCCAGACAGTCTCGCGTACTCAGATAACGTATTTTATCTAGACTACATGTACATGCATTCACGCTAATTTTAACGACGTTTTTGGCACGAATTTAAACTGCTAAGCCAGGGGTTGGCAAACTCTTTATCTCCAGTAGAGAGTAGAAAATAGAGGAGAGAGGAGTAAGGAGAGGAAAGAGGAAAAAAGAGAGGAGAGGAGAGAGGAGAGGAGAGAGGAGAGAGGAGAGGAGAGAGAAGAGGAGAGAACATCGGAGATAAGAGAGAATAGGGCAGAGAGAAGAGGGGGGAGAGGAGATTAAACCTTGAGCGGGCCGGTTGCTATTGTGAAGTTTCAAAGGACCCGAGGGCCGGATAGAGAGCCTTGGCGCTTACCGAGTTTGCTGACCCCTGTACTAAAGCCTTTAGTAGTGAAAACTGTTTTACCCAAAAGAAAATGATTTATTCGTACGATTGTCTCTGTTTTTTACCAATGAAAAAGAATATAAACGTCACTCAATTCTCTAGGCGAATTATCACATAAAAACGGTATAAATTCTGAAAATCTAAAATTTCCGGCTTTAAGACTGCCTTAATTACCAATACTAATCTTTACCCTAACAATAATATACACATGCACACTGTATAAAACGACAGTTTTTAGCACGAATTCAAATCCCAAACCCTTTAGCTGATGAAAGTCACTTTTAAAGATCAAAATCGAAGAATTTTGCGATTAGCAGATAATCCGACTTTATCGCCACGGTCTTGCATGCCTCTGACTCGAACTGATGCTTCGGCTAAAAGTTTGAAAAACTGCAGCAGGCTGAGAGACCGGAGCCTGGCTTGCTCTGCTCTGCCCCACCTCTAGTCCGTGTGAACCAATTCTTTCGTATAGCTTCGCCTCTTGCAATTTTTGGACTAACCGCGAGAGATTTCTACAGTCAAACTCCTATATTTCTACTACCAGTAGCTGATCTCTCACACTCGAATTTCCAGGAAAAGGACAAGGAGCCCAAGTCCCGCCGGCCGTCCATGTTCGAAATGTTCCGACGCCAGCGCGACCAGCCGACGCCGCCGCCGCCTCAGCCGGTGCTCAGCGAGGACCCCGCCGACTCCGTCGTTGAGCCGGCGGCCTCCCCGATGACTCCGACGGTGCAGCTGCCCGATGCTGACGGCCTGGAGGCCATCGGCCGGCTGCAGGCTCTTGTCTCAGCCATGACCGCCGCCCTGCTGTCTGAGCGGTCCCGCCTGGCCGGCCGGGTGCAGACGGAGGCGGAGCTGCGCCAGGAGGTGCTCAGTCTGAAGAGCTCGCGGGAGCACGAGGCCTACCGGAGCCAGGACTGCATCTTGGAGACTGTGAGGCCTGATTTCTCCCATCTTTTATCTCCCAAGTACATTCTCTCATCTTTCAGCAGCATCTCATTTCTTCCATCTCAACATCTCACATCTCTCACACCTCCCATCTCCCTTCTCCCATTTCTCATCTACAACCTTCTATCTCTCATTATCTCATCTCCCATCATCCCACCACCTATCATCCCATCTCCCATCATCTCATCTCCCATCATCTCATCTCCCATGATCCCATCTCCCATCATCCCAGTATCCCATCTCTCCTCTCCTTGCAGCTCCCCAATCATGACTAGCCATCCCTTCCGCGCCCCCAGATTCGGCTGCAGCGGGCCCAGCTGGATCAGGAGCGCGCCAAATTCCGCGACGAGAGGCGTCGGGAGACCGCCAAGATTGATGTCCGGCGCGAGGACGCGGACAGGCGGGAGGAGAAGCTGCGCCTTCGCGAGGAGGAGCTCGAGCATGCGGAGGCCAGGCTCGATGAGGAGCGGCAGTTGTTGGCGCTGAAGGCGGAGCAGCTGCGGGCCCAGCAGAGTCAGCAGGAGGCAACCCAAAGCGGCGCACTTTCGCTGAAGTCTCGGGCGACTGCGGCAAAACGCAACGGGGAGACGCTGGAGTAGGGATGTGTGCGGTTTGGGATCCCAGTGCCGCACATTAACTAGTTGGATTTCCTTTGTATTGAGATGGTTGGGTTTGGTAGGCGCCAAGATGGTCTGGGAAGCGCCAAGATGGTTTGGTAGGCGCCAAGATGGTCTGGGAAGCGCCAAGATGGTTTGGTAGGCGCCAAGATGGTTTGGTAGGCGCCAAGATGGTTTGGTAGGCGCCAAGATGGTTTGGTAGGCGCCAAGATGGTTTGGTAGGCGCCAAGATGGTTTGGTAGGCGCCAAGATGGTTTGGTAGGCGCCAAGATGGTTTGATAGGCGCCAAGATGGTTTGGTAGGCGCCAAGATGGTTTGGTAGGCGCCAAGATGGTTTGATAGGCGCCAAGATGGTTTGGTAGGCGCCAAGATGGTCTGGGAAGCGCCAAGATGGTTTGGTAGGCGCCAAGATGGTTTGGTAGGCGCCAAGATGGTTTGGTAGGCGCCAAGATGGTTTGGTAGGCGCCAAGATGGTTTGGTAGGCGCCAAGATGGTTTGGTAGGCGCCAAGATGGTTTGGTAGGCGCCAAGATGGTTTGATAGGCGCCAAGATGGTTTGGTAGGCGCCAAGATGGTTTGGTAGGCGCCAAGATGGTTTGATAGGCGCCAAGATGGTTTGGTAGGCGCCAAGATGGTTTGGTAGGCGCCAAGATGGTTTGGTAGGCGCCAAGATAAACGCGGTACTGGCTGGTTGGTCCCGTCTTTCCTTCAACTTTCTGATCCACAAACGAAATTGAATTGCCCAGTTTTCTCACAGCTACACTGATTTTCATCGATTCAACTGATGCATAAATAAGCAATTGAATATTTTGTTATAATCTGAAGTACGTTTATTCATTTTAAGCATAATTTTCCCTGTATACTTACTGACCGACAACGCGGAGTAGTGGGTTACGAGAGTGTACACTAAATGTCGCGGTCTTCAGTGAATTTTATATATTGGCTGCACTTTTTCCGGAATTAAAAAATACTGTCGTTTCCCGCGACTTGCTCATCGGCCAACCGCTGTCGCTATAGATAGTCTTTATTGCTATCCGATTTGTGCTGCTGTGCCATTGTCGTCCCATGAGTTCTGGAGGACAGAGAGCTGATCATCATTCGACTTGCATAAAAATGCTTAATTCTGGAGTTATAAAAAAATAATTTTTAACGCGCACTGCATGGTGATTCGAGAGTTTTTTCCATCATAAAAGTGCTGTGCTTTGAATGCAACTTTCGCGATTAGTCGGTCTGAAAGTTCAATATTTGCAATACATGTACATATGTATGTGCATGGGCGCCATATCTGACATTCAGAACTTTCCTAGATAACAAAAGCTCTTTGTTTATCTTCTCTTGCGTGACACGTCCGGTCGTAATGTTTTTGTTATAAATGGTTTGGGAAAATTTTCGGTTTTATCTGTCTTTTATTCGAATATTTCCCGGATATCACAATTCAGCTTCAATATTTTTCAGTTGCGCTATTTTGTCCCAATTTTTTTGTTTTGAGTGCATGCCTCATATGCAATATCAGATCTCAACTCTCTGACTGGCTATAGCTATAGTAATGACAACATTTACATTTACTATACATGAATCTGGGACCATCTAAAAAGTAAAAGAAATACACGATGTTTCCTGGAAATTATCGAAGGCTTACGCTTTCCGAACAATTAACATACAGTAGGTTACTAAAAAAGGTTTAGAAAGGTTTGTTGTTTATTAATTTTTCTTTAGAAACATCAAAGCAGTCATGCATGTAATAACTACATGACAGGCAACTTGCATTGTGTTTCGCCCCGAAATGTGATTGCTAAACCGTAACACCGGTCTAACGCGGCGCTCTGCTGTACCAGTGTCCCAGAGGCTCGATTCCGAGTGTAGTCACCAAGGACCGTAACTTCTAGTGGTCCTTCGAAGTCACATTAATTATCTGAGGCTAAATTAGAATCTCGGCTTGGGTCTGCTCGTGTGTACATGCCTAAACGATAAGCCAGCAGGGCCTGCTATATGCAGCCTATTTTAGAATTGAGCAGCAAAGAGGAACTGTACTGTACGTAGTTGATCGAGATGGCTAAGGGCTGCGCCACCACGGGGGTATAATTAAAATGGCATGTTAAGTCTAGCAGCCACATATGCCCATGCAAGCTAGCACAATTGCAAACATAAGATAAATCAATTCACTGTATTCTACGAGCGTTTGAATGAGTGCATGATTTGCCAGCCTTTTAACATGCATTATATTTTTACAAAGTGAATGTGCATGTACCAGTAACAGCAGTGTGGGCACCTACATATGTTCAGGTATACATATTAGGGGAGGGACAGAGTCTGACTCCACTACGTAGGACGCAGATTGTTGTTGATTTTCAGATGTTTTGACGCAAAAAACGCAAATTATACTACTATCTGAAAAATGAAGTAAGTAGTATACAAAAACGCTATCCTAAGCGTGATATGGCAATATGTAGTCGTCTCGTAATAATCCATGTGCTCATATTAATTCCATGTACATTAATCCCTATCTATCTCAAATTGGATATGTACATTAATTCCATGTACATTAATCCCTATCCCAAATTGTCTATCCCCAATTCTATATGTACACTCACATTAATCTACAGTGTCATCCCCAGCGTGCGCGCACCAAAATTACAACTCGAAACCCTACTACATGTACAATCTCATCCAAATGAGTCAACTAATTGTATAGCTCACAACGTAAATGTATATTTCCAATGTACATTCTCAGACAGATTTGAATAATACTGGTCGGAGTCTATATGTACATCGATAGCCTCTATACTCATATCCGCTACATACCCCAAAAATTAGGTTATGTACATTTTCACCCTCGGAGACTGTAGGTTTGAATATGTTGATAATTTATTCGAAATCACTTATAAAATACACATACTTTCATATAGAGGTGGGCCTGTACAAACTCTCGCCAAGCGATGGGGTGGAGGTTGCGTCATCCAAGCCTCTCCCCAAGTCAGACCCCCAAATGCAGGACTGTGTTAAAGCAGTGCTTTTTATTTCTATATTGACAGTGTGGATGATACAAGACCTTTAATTGGTAATTATCAACTGCTACTGCTTTACGGTATATCCTCACCCCTCGAAGCCCCTATACTGAATGTTGAATCACCCTTTAACTCGGACCATAGTCAAATTCAACCCTGTTCGAAAACAGCCACCCCTCCGATGTTTACCAGACACAGCGCAGACCCCATAACAAATCGAGCTAAATTTTAACACTCGCCCCTGTTCTCTCTGCCCCCCCCCTTCTAAATTCCAAGGAATTTCGACCCTCTCTCCATTTTCAGTGTACAGACAGATCTTTCCACAGCACAGACCCTATATTAAACTTCAAAACCCCTCTTCTCCGATTACGTCATCCATGCCGCCCCAGATAGCAAGAAACCAACTTTTAATGCACACATCAACCCCACGAATCTGAACAAATCCGAGTCTGCCAACCTCTACCTGCATTGACAAACCCCAGCTGCATTTGTAAATGTACACAGCCTATGAATCAGTGTCTCCACCGCATGCAATTCTGATTTACTTGATTCTAAACTTTGTAAATTGTATAAGTCACCCTTGCGTTATACTAGAAGTAGTGAAGTCCACATATTTAAATACGTGAGGCTATTCAATTCTGCCTCTCCGCCTCCCCTACCTTCTCACTTCAAGCTTTCAGACTTGGTCTTTGAGACGGTCGGTTTAATCTGTTAGAAGCAGGAATGAATCATGCACTGACCTCTCCATACAAAGTAAAGTTTGAATTTCAAACAAGAAATTTGGTTATTTGGAAAGCTAAATGACTAGAAATGTGCATTTTTTCATTAAAATACAATTTTTCACAATTTTTATGCATTTTTACGTTAAAATGCAGACTTTGTTGATAAAAATCACTAGTTTCATCACTAGAAACCATACTTTCAACAGCTAATTTGTCCAAATGGCGCTTTCAACTTGACTTTAGACAGCTTTTAAGCAGGAATGAACCCCACACAATCATCCACAAGCCAGCCCAAAATCATCCAAAGACATGGCTATTGAAGCCTAAATTGCTAGAAATGAGCATTTTTCATAAGAAAATACAATTTTTCACCATTTTTTCTGCATTTTTACGTTAAAATGCAGACTTTATTGATCAAAATCAGTAGTTTCATCGCTGGAAACCATAATTTCAACAGCTAATGTGTCCAATGTCGTTTTCAACTTGACCTTAGACAGCTTCGAAGCAGGAACGAATCGCACACAAACATCCACAAGCCAGCCCAGAATCAACCAAAGACGGCTATTGAAGCCTAAACTGCTATAGAAATGAGCATTTTTTCATAAGAAAATACAATTTTTCACAGTTTTTACTCTTTTTAACGTTAAAATGCAGACTTATTGGACAAAATCAATCACTTCATAAGCAGAAACCATAATTTTTACAACTTAATCGTCAAACTGCTGTTTCATCATTCAAATGTGTGTATTTGGTACCCATCAAGAAGTCAGGGAAGGGATTATTCTATTGGGTAAAAACGTACAGTTTGGTATAAAACTAGCTATAATAATTTTAACATATACAGTCGGTGAAGCGGCCGGTTGATTTCAATTGACATTAAACTGTCTCCCACACCTCTCTCTCCTTCTACACCCACTGAGAAAAGTGGCTTATGAGGCAATCAGTTTGACAAGTTTACTATATACTGAAATTGGCAAAACACCCAACACCCAAGGCTTTGCACACAAGCCGTATTTTCCCTGATTATTAAATCGATACAGCTACAGCGATTTTTGACAACCATTTTCTCACAGAGGCAGATAGGCACTGAATAACTGCAGAAGTTCTCTTTCATATTCTTCATCTCCAGTTAGCTATTATAAGTCGCCAAGATATTGTCTTCTGAATAAACACCGCTATCTATCCGATTCAAGTCGAAAAGACATGCTGCAAGAGGAAGCGGTCATCTTTATAGTCATCTTTATATAAGAGACTGTACTCTGTAGCAATTTTCACTCCTGCAAGAGTGCTGGTTGGGTGGATCCGCTCAGATCCAATAAAAACCGCATGAGAAAGGAATTGGTGGGGTAATTTTGACCCCAACTTTTCTATACCAAATGTGGAACCGAGTGTACAATTGTACACTAATCTAGAAAATATAGACCCGGGAAAGAAAATCACGCACACTAATTCTCGTGCCCCTACCCCACCCTCCCTCTTGCGGGGGTATATAAAGCGAGTGAGAGCTGCTGCAGCCGCATCAGCAGAAACAGCAGCACAGCTAGCAGCAGAAGAAGCAACAACCGCAGAAGTCACAACAGCAACAGCAAACGGCAGCAGCATCAGAAACCGCAAGCATCTCCAATCACAGCCGCTTCCGCAGCATCAGCAGCATCAACCACAATCACAGCAGCAGCAGCAGCATCAGCAGCATCACAATGGCATCGAAGCGTTCAGCCGCTGAAGCCGCCATTTCAGCCTTGTGGGGGCAGGCCGGCCCCTCACAACAGCAGCAGCAGCAGCAACAGCAACAACAGCATCACTCGTCCTACACTCTGGGGGCCTCTTCGCGGCGGATGAGAGTTCCTAATTTGGATACGAACACCCGGAGTAACGCGGATCACCATGTTCACCATGATAAGAGAGGGTGGAAGAGATTGGAAGGGTATGCTGTGAAACCCGCTACCAACGCGCAGGAAGACAGGAGAGGCTGGAGAACTGAGCGGCTTGACAGGGACGGCGATGTGGAACCCAACCCTGGCCCGTGCGCCAGATGTGGAAAAAACATCACTAGGGGCCAAAACCCGGTCCGCTGCGTCGGCTGCGGTAACGAAGTCCACGGCAGCTGCACAGGCTTGACTAGAGCGGGCCAGAGCAAAGCGAGAGAAGGAAAGAAGGATTGGAAGTGCGGCGGATGCTCTCAGCAGGAGGATTGGTTGGCGGAAGATGCCGCGGCGGCTGAGGAGAGAAGAAAACGCTGCATCGAGAGGATCGAGAAGGGTAGCAGATGTGCTAAGCCTGGCTGTGGAGGCAAGCTCAAGGTCACTAAGGTTATTGCGCGGTGCACTAGATGTGACGAACTGTTCCATAACAAGTGTACTGGAGCCAGCAGAGCTCAAATCGACGGTGAAATTAAAAAAGGCCTTTGGACCTGCCAGATGTGCTCAGACAAGTTGGAAAGAGCCAGAACCGATAATATCGCCGTGGATAAGGAAGAGACCAGAAACCCGGCCGGCGAGGGCTGGTCGAGCGCCCGGAGGGAAAACCTGAGGATTCTGCAATGGAACGCCGATGGCATTAGAAATAAGAAAGTGGAGCTTGAGCGGTTTCTGAAAGCGCATGACATTGACGTGGCTGTCATTCAGGAATCTAAACTTGACAGCGAGTCGCCAACCCCCCGCTTCGCCGGCTACACCACCGCCCGGAAGGACAGGGTGGAGATCCGCAGAAGCGATAAGTCTAAAGGGGGAGGCCTGATCACCCTGATCAAGCACAATCTTCCTTTCAAGCGCTGGACAGGCTGGAAAGGCACTACCACGGAGGGCTGCCGCGTGATCGTGGACGTTAACAGGAAGGAAAGGTGTGTCATCACTAATGTTTACCGCCCCCCTGTGCGCACTGTCGAAGGCAGTGACGACAGGGAGGATGATAGTGTCTGGAGCTGGCTTAAACCAGACAGAAGAGAGCTGATTCTCGGCGACTTAAACCTACACAGCAGAAGCTGGGGAAGCTGCGACGACCAAGGAAGAGACAGCAGAAGGGAGGCTTTAGAGCTGGAATCCTGGTGCGAAGAATTTGACTACAGGATCCTAAACGATGGAGCCGCGACGCGCGTGGATTGGCGTACAGGACGGACCAGCGTCCCGGACATTTCGTTGGCGGCGGGAGAGCTGGCGGAGCGCTGCGAGTGGAAAACCCTCGAAGGTCTCGGCTCAGACCATCTCCCCATCCTGGTCACCGTGGCTACCAGGAGAGAAATCCGGCAAAAGAAGACCAAGCTAAACTGGGCGTGGAAGAAAGCGGACTTCTCGGAGTTCCAACGTAATGCGGATGATCTGTTCGAGAAAGTGCCAAGGACCGAGTTAGCAGCCGAGGTCAGAGGGCTGAGTGCAGCCATGGTCAAGGCGGCGGAGTTGAGCATCCCTAAGAAGAAAGTGGGAGGAAAGTACAAACCTTTTTGGGACGATGAACTGAGCGCTCTGCAGAATGAGCGGGACAACTGCTCTAGAAGCACGACTGTCAGCAGAGAAAAGTGGTTGGAGGTAAACAGGAACCTGGAGGCTAAAATCAGGGAAAAGAAGCGGTCCTTCTGGGCCGAACATGTGGAAAGCCTTAAAGAAAACGACGACGGGAAGAAGACCTGGAGTACCATCAAATCACTGTACTCAGCTAGAGATACTGCCCCGCCTAACCAAATTTTAGCTGACAAAGGGCGCGAAGCCAGATCGGATGTCGAAAAGGCGGCTGTGTTCGTTAGCATGTACGCTGATAACAGTAAGGTCAAGATCGGGAAGGCGGACCGGGTCAAGCGGGTGGAGGTGGCTAGAAGACTAAGAGCCTATAACGCGCACCAGGAGTTTGACACACCATTCGTTATGGATGAGATGGATGATGCGCTCAAGCTGATGGACCCAACGAAGAAGGGGGGAGTTGACGGAGTTGAAGTTCGGCTTCTTAAAAACCTCTCCGTAGTAGGCCGTCAGAGATGGTTGGATGTTTTCAACAGAAGCTGGGCAGATGAGCTATGCCCTGGGTCCTGGAAGAAAGCGGAAATCGTTCCGTTGCTTAAACCCGGCAAAGACCCAGCGGCGAAGGAATCCTACAGACCGGTCAGCCTAACTCCGGTCTGCGCCAAGCTCATGGAAAGGATGGTCGTGAACAGGTTGTACTTCTGGCTGGAGGAGAATAACATCATTCAGCCCTGGCAAGCCGGCTTCCAGAGGGGCAGAAGCACCGAGGAACAGGTGCTCAGGCTTGTGCAGCACATTCAAGACGGCTGGGAGAGCAAAAAACCAAAAAAAACTCTGGCCGTGACATTGGACTGTTCGAAAGCGTTCGAAAAAGTTTGGAGAGTGAAACTCCTTGAGAGAATGATGGAGGAGGGCGTCCCAGCCAGGATCACAAGGTGGTTTGCTAGCTTCTTGGAAGGAAGACAAGCCAGAGTCCGTGCCGGGGACGGCAACAGCAAATACAGACGCCTCCAGGAAGGTCTCCCGCAGGGCGCGGTGAGCTCCCCTGTTCTGTTCCTCCTGTATGTAAATGGTTGGACCGGTGTGAAAGAGGAGGGAGTGCAGTACGGCGGCTTCGCGGATGACCTGGCAGTCTGGTGCAGCGGAGATGACACCGAGGAGATCACTAAACGCCTGCAGCGTGCGCTGGATAAGATCGGCGGCTGGGCGGATGGCCTTAAAATTGAGCTGAACCCAGGGAAGTGCGAATCCTGCCTCTTCAGCAAGTCCACGAAAGACAAAAATCGCCACCCGAAGCTCTGGATTAGCGGAAAGGAGATCGCGGGGAAAGTCTCGCTTAAGTACCTGGGAGTGCGCATCGACCGTGGCCTCAATTTCCAGGAACACACGGACGCCGTGGTCGATAAAATGCGCCGAAGAAGCAGGGTTCTCAAGGCGGTGGCCAATACGGAATGGGGCTGGCAGGCGGAGAGTCTAAAGAAAGTTTACTCTGCGATCGTTGAGAGCTGCGTTTGGTACGCCGCGGCAGCTTGGTTACCCTGGATTTCGAAGACCAACGTTCAAAAGATCGAGCGGGCGCAGCGTGAAGCCCTCCGTCTGACAGCTGGGCTCGTGAAATCAACGCCGGTGGAAGCGGTTCACCTGGAAACAGGAATCCCGCCCATTTCCGAAAAAGCGATCCTGCGCTGCGTTCTCGAATGGGAGAAAGCTGAGCGCGAGCCCCGACCCAGCCTCAAGCGTGATATGTGCGACATCGTCCTCCCCAGGAGACTTAAGGCAAACAAGGGATGGCGCGAGCAAGCGAGGTATGAAAGTAGATCCATCAGCGAGGCTCCCAGGGAGGAATTCATGAGGAAAAGGCACCCCCCTTGGAGAAGGCTCAGACTCGACGGGGTCGGGTTGTTTCCCGACCTATCCGGCAATGCCAAGAAGGGTGATGAAGACATCGCAGAAGACGCGGCTCGAACCATCCAGGAAAGAGGTCAGGTCGAGTTGAAAATCTTCACGGACGGCTCTGTAGACGGAAACGGAAGGAACGGAGGAGCGGCCTGTGTCGCCTGGTGCGATGAACGTGAGTACTGCAAGTTAGCTGCAGCGGGCGAATTCTGTAGCTCCCTTATCGCGGAAAGAACGGCTTTGCACCTGGCGCTAGATCTTGTGGAAGAGCTGAGGCCAAGTAGCGCTCTCATCCTGACTGACAGCAAGTCCGCCGTCTTGGCCACCGGTACCGAGAGGGTCACTGGAAACAGGAGCCAATTTAACTTGATTGACAGGCTCAGGAGGACGAGTGTATGGTGCAGCATCACCCTCCAGTGGATCCCAGGCCACTGCAGCATCGCTGGAAATGAGAGGGCCGACGAGCTGGCAAAGCAGGCAGCGCTCTTGCCCCAAGGGCAGACGGCCGTTGAGTTTGAGGCGTTACGCAGACACCTGAAGCACCGGTGGAGGCCCTGCATAAATGACCCCCGTCTGCGCTCGGTGTACGGTGGTGTGATTGAACGCGCGGAATGTGGCAGGAAAGTTGCTTCCATCTTAGCCCAGCTCAGGTCTGGTCACTGCAGACTCACTAAGTACTGGAGGCAGAAGATTGGTCTGGAAGCAGAAGGCGTTTGCGAGGACTGCGGTGACATAGAAGATAAAGACCACTGGTGGTCGTGCGCGCGTTGGGACGGGCTTCGGCAGCACACTGGTCTGCGTGAACTGAAGGATCTGCGCGAGGAGAACATGGTGATAGGGTTCTTGAGGGTGGCCCACCCGCAGTGGATCACCTGAGAGCTCCGGTCCGAGGCACACACACACACACAACAGCATCAGCCTCCGGCCGCAAAGAGGGGACGACAGCTAGGTGAGTCTTGCAAGTCTGTGTAAAAATTTCTTTTTCATCTTTATCTTTTACGAAACTCCAAATTCGGGATTATTGAATAATATAGGGCTGTTCTCTGTAAAAACTGCTTTTTCATCTTTGGCATTCATTTGGCTTTCGCAAACTCAAAATAAGGCTTATTGAAATAATAGGAGGCCCCACTGTAAAACTGCTTTTCACCCTTCGCATTCAGAGTTGCTTTGCAAACTGTAAATTCAGCTTATTGAAATAATAGGACTCTCTGAAAAACTGCTTTTTATACATTAGCCTCAATTATTTTCATCTTTAGCATTTGCAAAATCTAAAATTAGAAAAATAGGGTTGTATAACTGCGCTTTTCAGCTTTAGCATTAGTGTGATTTGCAAACTTTTCGCTTGTTGAAATATGGGCTTTCTTTGAAAACCACTGCTGCTTTTCATCTTTAGCATTCATTTTGGGTTAAAATTTCTGAATTTCCTCTTGACATAGATGTTGAAGTTGGATTTCTCAAATTCAGGCCTGCTGAAATAACAGAGTTTTAGAGAATATCCGCAACAGCAGTATAGCCAGATAATGCCTGTAGAGGATAGTCATAAAATTTCAGGGGTTATGTGACTAGAGAAGCAAAAACAGCAATCCTGTGGCGCGCGCGTGACTCAGCGGGGGGGGGGGGCGGGCAGGCGGCAGTGATAAAATCAACCCCCGATTTTTGGGCATGATGATGTAATCACCGCTGCAATTGTAGGGGTTTTGGCAGCAATAAAACTTGGCTGCTACAGTGAGGGTTATTAATCAGACAGCTTTAAAAATCCAAAAGCGGCCGCGCGGTATTGTTGCTAGGTGTCAAGGAGGCACAATGGAGGCACGTGCTGATAGGGGGTTTTCTTAAATTTTACTATGTCTGCTGCGGCAGGATCAGTGTTATCAGGGTCATCAATCAAACATTTTTGACAGCCTAAAATTCGAAGCGGGGGTCAATCAAACCCACATTTCTTTTGTTGCTACGTGTCGGAACGTGCCGAGTTGGGGTTTTTACAACTCGCCGATCTTTGTTGCTTGGGGTGGGGCGATAAAATTGCTGCTGCTGCAGGCAATCAATCAAAAATTTTTGACAGTTGTAAAATTCCAAGCGGTCAGAATTTTAGTCACCATGCGCATTTTTATTGCAGATTTGGCTCAATTTCAACCCCCGCCCCAGCCCGACACTGTCGAAGGCGATGGTAAGGAGTTGATTTTATTTCATGAGTCATTCACCTGCCGCCTCTCGCAATTCTAATTTCAAAACCCTCCATTTTTCAGGCTTCATTGCGCGTCTTGGCGGGGCGAAAGCCCTGCCTAAGTTTAGAGCCAAGGGCTACGAATATGAAGTAGCATTAGCAAATACTACCGATGTTCGCTCAACGATTGCAGAGGTTATTTCTGTACTCTGTGCGGACCTACACGCAAACGATTTTGTTTCGGCCAAACTAACGGCGGATAACATGCTGCTCACGGTTAATGTCCCGCCGGTCCGCGCCGCCCGCTTCACTGCAGATCTTGTTTTCAAGCACATCAACAAGGTTCTGCAGTCGGACTCTAGTGTCTTGGGCAACAACTTTAAATTGTTTTTGCTCAAGGCCTGGGTCCCGCGGGGCGGCTGCGGCAGCCTAGATGCAGCGGAGCGCCATATTCAGGCACGCCATGCTATGGGCTATAATTATGCTGTCATCGCCAACCGCGACAAGCGGTGCCTCATTCGGGCGCTGATTGTCGCCAAGGCCTTTGCCGACCTGGAGGCCAAGGCCATTACTAAGCAAACTTGGCGGACCATCAAGGCCGACTCCCCAATGCAGAAGAAGCTGACTGGGGAGTTACAAATTGCAGCCAAATTGTATTCGGTGAGTAAAAAATGTTCTTGCACATTTTAATTTGCATTTTTATTAATATACAAATGTTTTAGTCTTTATCAACCATTGCACAGGCCGGGCCTTTCGGGGTTGATGTGCTCCCCCAACTGCTCGCGGCCCTGAACGCCCAGTCGCCCGGCCGGGATTTCGGCGTCCGGGTATACAGTGCCGAGGAGGGCAATACATGTGTGTATGCCCTGCCCGGCCGCGAAGTGCTGAATCTGCACCTAATTGGAGAGCACTTTAACACGGTGTGCAAGGTGCCGCCATTTTTCGGTGCCCGCCGCTATTGTGACCGCTGCCAGCAACCGTACGACTGTAACTCTGGAAAGCACAAGTGCACCAACACCTGCCCTCAATGTAAAGTGCCCGGCGCCAATTGCAAGAGCCTTCAGCGTGACTATAAGCGCTGCGCTGATTGTGGCCTCAAGTGCTACAATCAGCAGTGCTTTGAGAACCACCGCCGGAAAAACCGGGCGGGGCGGTCGCGTTGCGATTCAATCCGCGTCTGCCCCAAATGCGGATATTTGGAGGAGATGAAAGCGGGCCAGAAGGAGCCGGAACACAAGTGCGGGTATGTCAAGTGCCCACTGTGTAAACAGTACGACGAGGCCGGCTCACATTTGTGTTTCGTCAAGGCTCCCAAAGTGAAAGCTTCGACTATGCCGTACGTGTTCTACGATACGGAAACGTACACGGACGAGGAGAAGCAGCATCACGTGCATCTGGTGACTGCCGTCACGTGCTGCGAGACCTGCTCCGGCCGGGCGTTTCCGCGCGAGACTTGCCGCCTCTGCAATGGCTTGCATAGCGCCGCCAATTGTCTGACTGGCCGCGATCTGGGGGAGGAATTTTCCAATTGCGTCAGCCACTCAGACTGCGCCTGCCAAATGGCCGATTTTGTGGCTGTGGGCCCGGCCTCGCTGATTGCGTTTTTCACCTGGCTGAGCACCACATTCCGTGGCGGCGCCATTGTTGTCGCGCACAACGCCTCAGGCTATGATGCGTTCCTACTGCTTGGCGCTCTGCTCAACGGCCTGGCCAAGAAGCGGCCCCAAGTACTGTTCCAGGGCAGCCGGCTAATGAGCATGACGGTGGATAAATTGGTATTTAAAGATTCGTTAAATTTTATACCAATCCCGCTTGCGCAATTCCCAAAAGCGCTGGGGCTCGCTGACACAAAGCTGGCCAAGGGGACGTTTCCCCACGAGTTCAACAAGCCGGCTAATTGGAACTACGTGGGCCCCTACCCGGCTATTGAATATTATGGCGGCAAAGCAAACAAGGACTATGACTCAATCTGTGCTTGGCTAGCCTCGCGACAGGGCGAGTTGTTCAACTTTAATCGGGAGTATCTCGATTATTGTTTGAGCGACACAGTCCTGCTTCGCGAGGGCTGCATCAAGTACAGGTCGATAATTGGAGACATTTGCGACGGCCTGGAACCGTTTGTTCAGGCCAACACGATTGCCAGTTTGGCAATGGCCGTTTTCACCACCCGATTTATGGAGCCCAACTCGGTCGGCGTGATTGCCCGGCAGGCCGACCAGCAGTCATTCAAGGCGCGCAAGTGGCTGACCTATTTGAATGCCACCGAATTTGGCGGGCGGCTGCGCACCTGCGACTCGACTGACGGCGAGGCTGTCATTCTTGGCCGCAAGGTGGATGGTTTTGATGAGGCGAGCAACACTGTCTTGCAGTTTCATGGCTGTTTCTACCATGGCTGCGAGCAGTGCATGCCTGATCAGGATGCTGTCCACCCGCTCAAACGGCAGCCTCTGAGCCACATCCGCCACGAGACTGAGTGGTTCACTCGCGAGTTGGAGCGGCACAATTACAGTGTTCGTGTCATTTGGGAACACGAATACGACACTGTACTGGCATCGCAGGCCGATTTTATCGCCGCAACTGCACATCTGCGCGCTCCGCTCAAGATGGAGGATGCTCTCTACGGCGGCCGCGTAGAGTGTTTTATCCCGCATGCTGTGGCCAGCGAGACTGAGACTCTCAAATATCGGGATGTGGTGAGTAGTGATACTACTAATATAGTAGAATATTTTGCAAAAATACAGTTTATGAAAATAATGTTTTATTTCAACTGGCAGGTCTCTCTGTACCCGACGGTGCAGTCAAAGGACCCATACCCGATTGGCCACCCGGTGCAACATCCGACGCCGCAAGTGCTAGATTCTGACGCGCTGGCTAGTTACTTTGGTATTGCCAAAGTGACTGTGTTGCCGCCGTCAAATTTGCACATTCCGCTGCTGCCATACAGAGTGCAAAAGAAGCTCTTTTTTGGGCTTTGCCGCACCTGTATGGAGCAGCAGCAGTGCGGCGACGATTGTGACCACTCAGACGAGCAGCGGGCACTGACTGGTACCTGGGCACCGCCGGAGCTGAGGAAGGCCTTCCAGTTGGGCTACCGGCTGCAGGCGGTACACGCGCTAGCCTACTGGACAGAGAAGCGGACCGGCCTGTTCAGTGACTATGTTAGCACCTTCCTCAAGCTGAAGGCCGAATCGAGCGGCTCCCCCGGCATGTCTGATGAAGACAAGGCCGCCTACATTGCCGATTTCTTTGCAAAGGAGGGCGTCACGCTGGACAAGGTCGAGCCCAACCCAGGACTTCGCTTTGTAGCGAAAATCTTTTTGAATTCGTAAGTAATTATAAATTCTGTTTTTAAAACGATTTTCTTCTACTAACAGTAGCACTTCTTTTCACAACACACAGGCTCTGGGGCAAATTTTGTCAGCGTGACGACCTGACATCGACAGAAATTGTATCCAGCTACGAGGACTGGCTCGCCCGGCTGACCGACCCCAACCTCAAAGTCAAGGCCTGCGAACCGATTGGCAGCGAGTTTATGCTGCTAGAGTACCGGCACCGTTACTTTAATCAGCGGCCGTTCCGGTACTCCAATGTGCCAATCGGAGTCTTTACGACCACGCAGGCCCGGCTGCGCCTGTACGAGGCCTTGGAGGGGCTCGGCGAACGGGCCATTTACTGCGACACTGACTCGTAAGTATTGCATTGATAAATTATTTTAGAATTGAATAGTTGGCATGTGGAAGTAATTATCTCTCTCCCCCCACACCCAGGGTCGTTTACCGGCATTCCGAGGGCCAATGGGAGCCGCCCCATGGCACGAGCCTCGGAATGTGGACCGACGAGGTGTCCGCAGGCAGCCGGATGACCGACTTTGTAAGTGGAGGGCCCAAGCTCTACACTTACATTGTCGAGGATGCGGCCGGTGTCCGGAGTCAGGTCTTGAAATGCAAGGGCATCCGCCTGACTCCGGAGATTCGGGAACGCAGCGACGAATTGCGCAATGCCCTGCTACACGGCGGCTCCCTGCAGCTGCCGCAGCTTCAGTTTAGGCGCGACAAGGCGTCTTGCACCATACACACTGTTAGTATGGACAAGACGTTTCAGCGCGTCCTGACGAAGCGCGTGTACGGGGCCGGCAGCAGGCCTTATGGCTATAAATAATGTAATCCAATTATAACTGACAATTCAATGTACATTTTGCAATATTAAATTAGTAAAATCTATTTATTGTACATAATTTGCATTGTAATACTGCTGTATTTATCAGAATCTATTTGCTGTATATATTTCAATGTACATAGAGCATTTTTGCATTGCGTGTGGCGAAATTGCCAATGTAAAAATCTATTGTACATATTTTGCATGTCAAACCTGTTTAAAATCATTTATGAAGAGAAAATTATTGAAAAACAATGTAAAATTTTCTGTTTATTCTATTTGCTGGTGATGGTGTACATGTCTTGATTCCTGTAATATGCTACTGATTAAATGTAAATATATCTTCATTGTAAATACTTATACATGATGTGCGCTACACGGTTAGTTGACTCATTTGGTAGTAGATGAGATTAGTAATTCTCACCTCTGTGTACATGTAGCATTGTACATGTAATGTTGGTGCGCGCGGGACGTCTGGGGATGACACTGTAGATTAATGTGAGTGTACATATAGAATTGGGGATAGACAATTTGGGATAGGGATTAATGGACATGGAATTAATGTACATATCCATTTTGAGATAGATAGGGATTAATGTACATGGAATTAATATGAGCACATGGATTATTACGAGACGACTACATATTGCCATATATCACGCTTAGGATAGCGTTTTTGTATACTACTTACTTCATTTTTCAGATAGTAGTATAATTTGCGTTTTTTGCGTCAAAACATCTGAAAATCAACAACAATCTGCGTCCTACGTAGTGACTCCCGTTTTCAATGGCTTATTGAATGTCCAAAGTTGTAGTACACCTTTTCACGTTCAATTTTGAACAAAGTCCAGTTCTAAAAAAACTAGCGGAAATTCAATTCAGACAATTCAGACTGGGGCAACAAACCCCAGTTCAAAACATTCTGCTACGGAAGCGAGGTTTAGCCATAGACAAAATTGTCCCCAGTCGGAATTGTCTGAATTGAATTTCCGCTAGTTTTTTTAGAACTGGACTTTGTTCAAAATTGAACGTGAAAAGGTGTAGTTTATGGCCAAAACGCCTCCCCTCAGTAGACTTTGCTAAATCCATGTCTAGGCCTGGCTTAGCTTGATCTGTCGCCTGGCCTTAACTTGTCTATGGCGTCCCGTTTTAATTTGATTGTCCGAACTCCCATTTGCATCTTCAAAAGCGCCCGATACATGCATACATGTAAGTTTATGTTCTCGGCCCCTGCATATGTTTTAATCCATATACATGCAGTCATCGCTATAACTGTTAATGTATAAATCATATCCTCTAGACTGCATGCATCAACAATTATTACAACAAAAAACAACAAAAGCAAAAAACAACAACAATTATTGAAATCCTTCCCATTCTCGTGTGGCCTTCAATCCGACCTGGATTGGGCATCGACATGAATTTACATGAGCTACTTACATATATACTACAACTTTGCTTCGTAGTATCCGAGTTTGCTAATTTAGCAAATTTCTCTAATTGATATCACTTCGATAAACACTGACAAACCATTTTTAGTATAATATTCAGACCACGCAAAGTCAAGTTAAACGAAGGTTCCTATAGGTAGGTACATAGTTTTGATTTTTAGTATATTGGATATGGATTTTTCATAGTAGACTATTCGTACGATAGTTCCTCCATATACTATATTAGTAAAAATGTATTCACTAAAACAAAAGTTATTACAATTCAATTACATGTAGTAATCCTTGAAGCCAAGCTTGTCTGAAGGTTAGTTTGTTAAACACTAAAGGTTAACTACAGTTTTCCAAAATAATGATTAATAATTGTAAAATCGTATGCCAAAAATTGTTGCTGAAAAATTGCTGGAGTTTTTTGTCTGGACAGGGGCAGAATATGGGAGCCAAATATATGCCAGAAATCTCATTAGTTAAAACGCTGAGTTTATTAGAATAATTGTTGTGATAAAATTTAAACGGTAAAACGCATGCAAGTTTAAATAAGCTATAATTCAAGGCAATTGCATGGTTGGTCAGGTCAGTGAATAACTATACATAGCACACTGTCGAGTGTCAACAAGCGCGACCTAATTGACTAATTGCTTGGTAGTCTAAATTTTGAATTCGCTTTTTCCTGGATTTCTTGTTGCTACCCGATTGTATTAATATTATATTCGCATTGTTGCTTTATTAGACTAGGCAGCACCGCGGCAGTTGGCTTAGTGATATTGGATTTTCTTGTTCAGATGAATTATTTGCCTGTTAGAGTTAAAGCAGCAGCGTCTCTGCAATGTTTGAACTCCCTTAGCACCTTTTTAACTTCAATATTGTTATTAGTTTTATGCCTAGTAGCAAATTCATATGGTAAGTAACTAGCCCCAGGCTTATTAATTTATTTTCCTTTTTGACTTTAGGCTTAACATAGTCTATGTCTATGCCTCATTTTTATAACTATCTTACACATGATTAGAGCAAACTGTTGGTATAAGCAATTTATTGGTATCGAATATAGAACATCTAGAGAGGCAAAGGAGGCAACATGCCTATTTAACTGGGAGGGAGGATTGGCAAGTTGCTCAAGAAAGAGGCTATACATGCTTGGGAGAAAGGGAAGGGGCTGCATGCCTCTAACTAGGGCCTATACAACTGCTATTAGAGAAGAATGCCTTCAAATAAAGAACAGTGATAACTAAGCTATTTTTAGAACAAATGTAAGCAAGCAAGCAATACAAGCATGTTGCTTCTGTACCATGTATTTTTGCTTGTATATATAATATTTTCTGGCTTAATAGCATAAGTATTTAAACAAACTTTAGTATCAAAATGTTATCTAAAAATAGACAAATAATAATCAATTATACTATATTTTTCTAAAAAAACAATTCCAAAGCCTATACAAGTATAAGTTTTACAAAAAAATTGTATTCAAATTTACAAGTTTATAAGACAATGTAATAAGGCATAGAGATAGCTACTAAAAGAAGGTAAAGCATATATATTTTATAAAAAAATTACTACAAAAATTGCTAGGCCTATTGCTTCACTTGGCCTTCCTATACAAAAAATGACTAAATAAAATGAGAACAGATTAATAAATTGTTTTTGTACTCAAATACAAATTTTAAACAAAATAAAACAAGAAACTATAAGAACTATAGCTAGCTAGGTAATTATAGCAATAACTTGATTACTTGATTAATGCCTTATCAAGAATACTATCTTAATCATATAAAGCTGTTTTAGTAAGGTCATTTCTTTGGTTTGTCTTTTTGCTATAAAGGGTTGGATTGATCTTTTCTACGCTTGGCTTTAGCTTTGACTTTATCTAGCAAAATAGTACTGTGTTCATTTTTTTCATTGATTGTAGATTAGGACTCTTTATCCTCACATAGTCACTTAGTAACAATGATTCTTACCTAGGTTATTCAGCATTTTTCTTAAAGTTGCCACTCAATATTGGCAATGGCTTGCTTGCTTGTTCTGTTTGAATTTGGCATCAAGCAGAGAGATAGGCTGATGGCCCATTTGTTGTGGCTGTATCTATTAGCCATGCTTTGGTTAATGCAAGGTAAAATGTAATAGTTAATTGCACTGCTTTGTGAGTCAGGCTTGCCAAATTAGAAGTATTTATTTTTATATACCAAAAGTTCAAGAAGTCAATATCAGCTCATTGACTTTTACTGACTTATTTTGTGTACATAATATTTACTCATTGCCAATGTATGTAGTGTCTAGTATGCATGCAGCATGTGCTTAGGCTAAAGTTGGAAATTTTTATTGCACTTTATTGTTAAGTGGCATGTGCTATTGGTGGTTTCTCAATAATATTTTTAAAGGCTCATTCCATATAAGCATGGTCGTAACATGACAGGTTATTTTTACTTATAAAATGAAATCTAATAATAGAATATACTAAACCAATATTTTAAATGAAAGATTATTTTGTCTAGAATATATTTATAGAGTTTCATATAGATATCATCATTAGTATAGATGCTATCAAACCTTAAATGACACTTATGGTCGTAACGACAGGATTTTTGACATATAGAAACTAAAAGGTAAAAGTCTTATAACATTTTTCATTTTTGATATTTTGCAATACATTTTTAAAATTTGACTAAGAACATCTTTAGAAATCATACTCTTTTATTAGAATATATAAACTCAAAAGGCAACAAAGATACAAAAGAAAAGGCAGCCTTATGGTCGTAACATTATGGTCGTAACATATTTTTTTCTGTCAATTCAGTAACTTTGAGGTACTAATACATTAAAAATATAATAGATTATTTGGTCACCAATGCTTTTATCTGATGATGCAAGTACTATACTTTTATCTATAGTTTGTTTCAACCTTCAAAAGCTTTCTATTTGTTTTTAAAAGGTACAAAATCTTAATGATGTCTTTTGCTTCGAAAAATGTCCAAATTTTTACAAAAATGACTTTTTGCCAATTGATAACATACTAATCCAACATTTTACCATTCCTTTATTCTTAGATTGTATATATTGCACAATATAAACATTTGGTAAAAAAATAGGCTAATTAGGCAATGGCAAGCAAAAATATTGACTTTTTTCTATTTTCCAAATATGTCCATCTTATATGGAATGAGCCTAAAGGCCAATTTGGCTATCACTTGGAGTCACATTTTCTTGTGCTCAGCCAAGCACTCTTTTATAATAAAGATTCCTTACTGCTACAGCACAATATTTATGCCAATTAGGTGTTATTGGATTATTATCTAAAAATATAATATAAAAATACTATATATGGAATAATGTTATCAAGTCTCTCTGAACTTTGATTTTGGCCTTAACTTTGAAGTTAAGTACTTGATCAAATACTGTAGTAAACAGAAGTTTGTGCATAAGCATTGAAATTTTTAAAGTAAGGGGGGCATCAATAGTACCCTAGCCCCCTCCCACTCTTTAGGAACTGTTAATATATTTTTCTCCAAATCCTATATACCAAAAATGAGTTGTTTGTAGTTATGCAAAATAGAATGCTAAAAATGTTATAATTTTTAATCCATATATAGTATTTCCTACTGGTGTTACTTATGACAGGTGGAGACTAAAATATGTATCATATAAGGTCAGATCCAGGATCTGAGTTCCATTAGATCAGCAATTGATTGATTATAACAAATGAGCAATAATCATATGCATCAGAATCCAGGGGCATCAATGGTACTTGCCCCCCCCCACCCCCCTACTGCCTATGGTTTTGTGGCTTAATACCTCATTTCTAGCCATAAAGGAAAAATATTTAAAAGACAAATATATATTTTATAGTTGGAATTTTGTGTAAACTGGCCAAATTGCAAAAGCAAGATCATGACCTTTAACTTTCTGTCCAACACAGGCAAAGTGGAGAGCAACATTATTGTGAAAACTTGGCAGGCCAGCGCCAGCGAACATATCTACTGCGAAGTCCTCGAGCCCCAGGCGGTGGCCTACTTTTATCGATTGTCGCCTGCCAAGGATTTTGGCACCCAGTTTGTGAGTCTATGCTTATAAATAAGCTTTTAATAAGCTGATTATGGGCTATAATAATAGAGTTTCATAAATCTGGCCTTACTTGAGAGCCAACCCCCCAAGGCACGAATACAGGCACTGTTCAGTGTACACCTGCTGTACACCCCGTGCCTGCCAGAGGTCAACAGAATAGGATAAATTGCAGCCCTCATGTCAACTGTGGTAGTAATCCAAGTGTGCATTGACTGAACCCGTTCTCAGAACTTCACATTCTACTCAGCCAAGCTGGTGTTCAGCCACCCGGCCCACGGATGCAGCCAGCTGAGTAACGCCTATCAAGTCGGCAGCCGCATTGTGGCCATCGAGCGGGGCGGCTGCAGCTTCATGACCAAGGTGCTGGTTGCGCAGGAGGCTGGCGCACTGGCCGTGATCGTCTACGACAACGATGCAGAGTCGGACGTGCACGTGTCCATGGTAGATGATGGCACCCATAGGGAAGTGGCACTTCCGGCCATGTTCATGTCCGGGAAGGATGGGTAAGTGTCTGGGTCACCACATCAGTGCCTCAAGAGTCAAGAATCCAGTCAGTAAGCTATCCTACTCCCGCAGACACACAATCAAGCACACCCTGGAGTCGCTCGGATATGGCTACGCTCTGGTGAACTTGCCAATGAATTTGACTACCAATCAGATGTACATGATGAAGCAGGCGCCTTGGAATGTGTGGTAGCGCTGGCACAAGCGTTCCTTATTGATTTTGTGCCAACCATCGATTAACCATTTTCTTCTGCCTGCACAAATTGTAAATGAGTTGGTTCTGTTCATTGGAACAGTTTTAATTATAATTATTTTTCTTGCCTTTCCGACAACTTTTGTCTCTCTTTGATTTTTAAAGGCCCAAGGGTTTTTGGTGGTCTTCCTTGAGACGTTTTCAAATCATAGTCTAGTCCGTAGACTTGCTTGCTCACTCTGCTGTCACGAAAAATGGATTCGGTTAAATTGGACAATTTAACGATTGATTACAACGGTTGCTAAAATGTTTGCCGTGATTCCTTTTGTCTAAGAGTATACAGTGTATATGTATCTGAACTCGTATCTTTATTTCCTGGTTTGTCTCACTCAATTTTATCCCGCCATTATTTTTATTTTCTATCCGCAAATAAACAACTGAGTCACGGATGTCCAAATGAGAAGGATTAGCGAGTCGATTTAAGACACGCTATAAGAGTGGCTTGGCAAAATGACGGCGGCACAGTGGCTTTGTTTTATTTGTAACTTTTTTTGAGTGCTAAGGAAGCATTTCATTTAATCAGAGACGTGCCACACAAATGCAGCGGCGTGCGCGTGTAAAAACTGAATTATTAATGACTGAATGACTGCTGGCAATGGCACTAACTCTACAGTGCAAGCTCTACTTCCAAAAATAAGACTAACGTGTTATCGATATCGATACCTTGTTATACTGTGCTGTTAGTTGACACTTTCGAAAAATTTCTAGGACGATTGCAGTTACCAGTTACCGCCGTATCTGTATTCTGTAGTAATCTCTTATGTACTGTACAGTCCCCTAGGGGGGGGGGGCAGTTAGCTAGTCTACATCCACTAAAACTGAAAATCCAAAATCAACAGCACAAGCTAATGCCGACTAGCTGCATTCAATAAAAGAAAGTAAAGTTTTAATAGTTCGATCATCAGAGTCTCAGTCTAGGCTTATTGAGAGCTGAATCGAACAGGCCCATGGATTCCAGCACAATATTTCGGAGATCGTGAGGCTTAGTGGGAAAGTACAAGTTCATGAATATGGTATTGACGTGGCCGCCGTTAACAACGCGACAGTGCATATCGGGCCAAAGCTCGGTGAGGGGAAACACGCCGTCCCTGGGAATGTATCCGTCGCCCAGGGCTTGCAGGCTGTAGATCGGGCCAACCGGGGGCTCGAAGTTGCCCATATGGGTGAAGTAGTCCAGCAGACAGGTCACGAACTCGCGCACATCTTTCTCTTCGGCAGTGTCTGGTTGGTGCCGCTGCTGCCGGTGCTTGTTCTCCATGGCGTTCATCATCTGGATGTCGTCTTGAGTAGGGGTCTGATCATCCCGACTGCGCTGTCCAGACGCGAACAGGCCCACGCCGTAGTCGGAGATGGAGGTGTACACCGACCGGAGGCGTTCCAGACTGCCCAGTGAGCGAATGGAATCCGTGAGCCAGGCCGGGTTGGGGTCCACCTGATGGCGGGCGGAGTAACGGCTCAGATTGGTTGAGACTAAATCGTTTCATTGGACCCCCCAAAACGAATCAAATCGACAAGATAAAATCAATCGATCACAATAGTCAATGATCAGCTACCACCATGATCACCAGCTGCATTTTTTATCATAGCTACTTTTATGATTATGGTCATGGCTACTGTTATGATTATGGTCATAGCTACTGTTATGATAATGGTCATAGCTACTGTTATGATTATGGTCATAGCTACTGTTATGATTGTGGTCGTAGCTACTGTTATGATTATGGTCATAGCTACTGTTATGATTATGGTCATAGCTACTGTTATGATTGTGGTCGTAGCTACTGTTATGATTATGGTCATAGCTACTGTTATGATTGTGGTCGTAGCTACTGTTATGATTATGGTCATAGCTACTGTTATGATTGTGGTCATAGCTACTGTTATGATTATGGTCATAGCTACTGTTATGATTATGGTCATAAGCTACGAGCTAAAGCTACAGTCATAGCCAGTCAAAGCGCCACAAACCCCATTGTCTCCCTTAGCAGCGGCCTGCAGCGGGTCGGCGAACGTGGCCGGCACCCGGTAGCGCGGCGGACAGCCCGAGTCGCGAATCAGCGGCCAGATCCTCTCGCGGAAGGCGGCGTCTCCGGCCAGCTGCTGACGGATCACCTCCCAGTCCAGCGAGTCGGAGAGGCTGCCGCGCACGTAGCACGGGCTGCTGGAGGTCCAGGACAGGCAGGGCACCAGCGGCAGAGGCCGATTGTAGACGCTGGCAGCCAGGGAGGCCATGAAGCCACCCAAGGAGACGCCGTGAAGGGCCAGCGGGCTGTAGCCGCGGTCCTCGAGCCAGCGCAGCAACAGCCAGCACTCCAGTATGAGCGAGCCGCCCATTAGAAACAGGTCGGACAGGTGCGGCAATGATGAGTACTTCTGACTTGCTGGCCGGCGCGGCTTATAGAACGGATTGACAAGCAGCAGGGAGCCGACGCCAAGGTAGGCCAGCCGCTGGGCGTGCAGCTGCTGCAGGGTGACGCTGTAATCTCCGGTGCCGGCCAGGTGCAGCACCACCGGCGGCTGGCACGCCGGATCGCGCGATGCGGCGGTTCGCGGCAACCACATGGTGAAGCTGGGTGGGGGTGCGAAAGACGGGGAAATTGTTCGGATTGTCAATGACAACAGGGTAATGACCCCAATGACCAGGGACAACAGGGTAATGACCCCAATGACCAGGGACAACAGGGTAATGACCCCAATGACCAGGGACAACAGGGTAATGACCCAATGACCAGTGACAACAGATTAATGATCCTAATGGTTAAGGACAACATAGTAATGATCCTAATGGTTAAGGACAACAGGTTAATTTAATGACCTCAATGGTTAAGGACAACAGGGTAATGACTCCAATGACCAGGGACAACAGGGTAATGGCCCCAATGACCAGGGACAACAGGGTAATGACCCCAATGGTCAAGGACAACAGGGTAATGATTCCAATGACCAGGGACAACAGGTTAATGACCCCAATGACCAGGGACAACAGGATAATGACCCCAATGACCCCAATGACCAGGGACAACAGGATAATGACCCCAATGACCCCAATGACCAGGGACAACAGATTAATTATCCTAATGGTTAAGGACAACAGAGTAATGACTCCAATGGTTAAGGACAACAGGATAATGACCCCAATGGCCAAGGACAACAGGGTAATTATCCAATGGTCAAGAACAACAGGGTAATGACCCCAATGGTCAAGGACAACAGGATAATGACCCCAATGGTTGAGGACAACAGGGTAATGACCCATGCATGGCCAAGGACAACATGGTAATGACCCCAATGGCCAAGGACAACAGGGTAATGACCCCAATGGCCAAGGACATGGTAATGACCCCAATGGCCAAGGACAACAGGATAATGACCCCAATGGCCAAGGACAACAGGATAATGACCCCAATGGCCAAGGACAACAGGATAATGACCCCAATGGCCAAGGACAACAGGGTAATTATCCAATGGTCAAGAACAACAGGGTAATGACCCCAATGGTCAAGGACAACAGGATAATGACCCCAATGGTTGAGGACAACAGGATAATGACCCCAATGGCTAAGGACAACAGGATAATGACCCCAATGGCCAAGGACAACAGGGTAATGACCCCAATGGCCAAGGACATGGTAATGACCCCAATGGCCAAGGACAACAGGATAATGACCCCAATGGCCAAGGACAACAGGATAATGACCCCAATGGCCAAGGACAACAGGATAATGACCCCAATGGCCAAGGACAACAGGATAATGACCCCAATGGCCAAGGACAACAGGATAATGACCCCAATGGCTAAGGACAACAGGATAATGACCCCAATGGCTAAGGACAACAGGATAATGACCCCAGTGGCCAAGGCTGAATCAAGGTGAATTTCCCGAACTCTATCTACTCACTGGGCAGTTCGAGTCTCCACTGGCATGCAGCCGGGCATCATCTCGTCAAAGGGCGACTGAAAGCTGCCCTCTAACACGTTGAGCTTCTTGTCGTCGCTGACGTATTTCTGCAGTTGGCGGCAAAGTGATTCATTTATAAGCAGCCAGAACTCTCAGAGTCGGCCCGCCCCGCACTCACCCTGTTAATCTGAATGGGGTGGTGCCGGCCGTATTTATCAAGCAGCGATTTTCTGACAAAGTCCGGATCGCGAAAATATGGGAAATTGTTCACGAGGCTGAAACAGACAGACGGGACATTGTTCAAGGAAATTATTAAAAAAGAATATTCTAAAAGCAACTGGTTCAAAAAATTATATTACCGCTCCAACAGTTGCGGACTTCCCAGACCGTTAGAAAAAATTTTGGGCAGACGCGTCATTTTAATAACCTGCCGATAAATCTTGTCCATTCTTTTCCCGGCCATTTCCCAATCGCCGGTGGCCGGAAGCGGCGGCGTTCTAATTGTTCTGCAATTTGGTGATTGAGTCGGCGAATTACTCTACTGATAGTAGAAATTAGTGTTTTTTGTGCTAATTCTTTGTCCCAGACTGAAGTTGCAGCTACTAACAGTAGAAATGCAAGTAAACGACGCGCGAAATACGCTCTGAAGAGAGATTATTTAACTGAAAAGATTAGGCAGAAAGCTTGTAGATTAAGCGCCATCTGCACTGCTAATAAATGTATTTGAACTTTAACCTGTTGAACAGGGCACCAAAAATGCAACAAAACAAAAACACAGCGGAAAAACTTTTGTGACGGATCAAAAAGGATCCAAAAATTGGGTCTACTCTTAACTCTCTTAAAGACAAAACTGGAAACTGGAAACAATAAAGAAAACTCTTGAAACAGAACAACACGCCAGCACCAGAGACTGAATAGAATTAACAGTGTTGAGAAGATTCGATCTCTCAAGTCAGCGTCAGTGCAACGAGCGCTGGATCACGGCAGCCCGAATGAACTCCCGCATCTCCGGCTTGCCGCTCGCCCCACCCACCGCAGAGGTGGCGGCGGCTCCGCCCTCCGGCTCCGGCACATTCATCCGCCTGGCTAGCGCCTCCAGCCGCGTCACCCGCTCAGCCAGCCGCTCCTGTTCGCCTTTGCTGGTCTCCTGATGCACCCGAAGGCGCTCCGTCATCTGCGGGGTTTGAATAACAGCTACTTCAGTGCCCACAGCTACCTTCCCAGTGCCTTCAGTCCCCACAGCTACCTTCCCAGTGCCTTCAGTCCCCACAGCTACCTTCCCAGTGCCTTCAGTGCCCACAGCTACCTTCCCAGTGCCTTCAGTGCCCACAGCTACCTTCCCAGTGCCTTCAGTGCCCACAGCTGCCCTCCCAGTGCCTTCAGTGCCCACAGCTACCTTCCCAGTGCCTTCAGTGCCCACAGCTACCTTCCCAGTGCCTTCAGTGCCCACAGCTACCTTCCCAGTGCCTTCAGTGCCCACAGCTACCTTCCCAGTGCCTTCAGTGCCCACAGCTACCTTCCCAGTGCCTTCAGTGCCCACAGCTGCCCTCCCAGTGCCTTCAGTGCCCACAGCTACCCTCCCAGTGCCTTCAGTCCCCACAGCTACCCTCCCAGTGCCTTCAGTCCCCACAGCTACCTTCCCAGTGCCTTCAGTGCCCACAGCAGCCCTCCCAGTGCCTACAGTGCCCACAGCAGCCCTCCCAGTGCCTTCAGTGCCCACAGCAGCCCTCCCAGTGCCTACAGTGCCCACAGCAGCCCTCCCAGTGCCTTCAGTGCCCACAGCTACCTTCCCAGTGCCTTCAGTGCCCACAGCTGCCCTCCCAGTGCCTTCAGTGCCCACAGCTACCCTCCCAGTGCCTACAGTGCCCACAGCAGCCCTCCCAGTGCCTTCAGTGCCCACAGCTGCCCTCCCAGTGCCTACAGTGCCCACAGCAGCCCTCCCAGTGCCTTCAGTGCCCACAGCTACCCTCCCAGTGCCTACAGTGCCCACAGCTGCCCTCCCAGTGCCTACAGTGCCCACAGAAGCCCTCCCAGTGCCTTCAGTGCCCACAGCAGCCCTCCCAGTGCCTTCAGTGCCCACAGCTACCTTCCCAGTGCCTTCAGTGCCCACAGCTGCCCTCCCAGTGCCTTCAGTGCCCACAGCTACCTTCCCAGTGCCTTCAGTGCCCACAGCTGCCCTCCCAGTGCCTTCAGTGCCCACAGCTACCCTCCCAGTGCCTTCAGTCCCCACAGCTACCTTCCCAGTGCCTTCAGTGCCCACAGCTGCCCTCCCAGTACCTACAGCTCCCAGCTCCCTCCCAGTCCAAGCGGTCACCTGACCCGCGTGCTGCTTGGCCATCTCGGTGGACCGCACCGCCAACTCGGTAGCCCGCTCAAGCCTGGAAAGCTCGATGTCCGCCTTGCGAACGGCCTCCTCTAGCAGGTCGGCCTGGGCGCTGGCGGACGTGGCCCTGGCTCGGGCCTGACTGAGCTTCTGCTCCAAGGCGGAGACGAATTTCAGCTCGGTCTCTAAGCCGCGCTGGTATTTCTCCAGCTCGGCGCCCAGGCTGCCGATGGTGTCGATGAGGCCGTCCTCCAGATTTTGCTTGCTATTGCTGCTGCTGTCCATGATGGCTGATTTGCTGCCGGTTTCTGGCAATTCAGCAATTATCGAGTGAGTATTGCTATACTAACGTGCTAAAGTACTAGCGTGCTAAAGTACTAGCGTACTAAATTACTAGCGTACTAAAGTACTAGCGTACTAAAGTACTAGCGTACTAAAGTAGTAGGGTACTAAAGTACTAGCGTACTAAAGTACTAGCGTACTAAAGTACTAGCGTACTAAAGTAGTAGGGTACTAAAGTACTAGCGTACTAGAGTACTACCATACTAAAGTACTACCGGACTAAAGTACTACCGTATAAAAGTACTGCGCGGTACGACTACAATTAAGCACTATCGAACTAAAGTAATAAAGTAATACAAAATTACTGCTTACTCGATAATTTAAAAAATGTGATGCGCACTAGTTGGTATGCTTTTATCCCATTTCTACTACGGATTTGAATCAATACATAATACAATTAATCAAATACAGAAGCGAATAAAAATTAGGAAACAAAACTCATTCTGCTCTGTGATAGTTTTTAAGCAGTGTGCAGTTCTTTATAAATAATATAATTGGTAACAAGGAATATCAACTCGGCAATGTATAATAAGTTTGTAATGGAATACAGCGCGTACATACACAGAAAACGCACACATTATTAAAGAGTAGAGTACGTATATGGCCACAAGCGCGTCAAGAGCTTGAGTTGCGGGTATAAATATACATAAACTAAATTATCAAATAAAAACTCTAGCAAGCACTGCAGGCAATGCGTAACCAGTAATAAAGGCTGCAATTCCGTTTGAGATCAAGAACTAGATTTTGTTATAAATTTAAGGCAAGCGGGAGATTACACTGCGGTTACAGTCAGACACAGAGACATGGACACCTGCTGGTGCATCAACAGACAGACAGAAACCCAGATACTAAATTAGCCAGTCAGAGTCACCATAGCAACACACCATAAATAAAAATATTGAAGACAAATATAAAAATTTAGATTGCAACTTTGCTATATGCATAAATTTGATAACAAAAAGATACTAAATGACATAGAATTAGTTTTAGAAAGATTGCATTAGGTTTAAACACTGACTTGTGCTTGGAATTCCTAGCCAGATAAATTATTGGAATGCCTGCTTCAATAAAATGAACTGCAAAAAGCATCAGATTATAAAATAGCGATGAGTCTGTCTGAAGTAGCCAGTTTTATTAAATATTAAACTGTGTATTTTATTTTGAAAAATATGTATTTAATAGATTTAAAGCACATCGTGTACTTATTAAATAACGTTAACGGAAAATTTGTACTCACTAAATGAAGCGACGAGAAGCCACGGACAAAAAAGAAATATTAAGACAGGAATGCAGCAGGAGAAGAAACGCAAAGCCAAATAAAAGCAAACGATGGCTGTTAGGGAAAAAAATGTGTGCGCATTGCGGAATCAGACAGACAGTTTTATGAGCAGACAGGTGAGAGAGAGAGACCGGCCATAAATTGCAATGAGTAACCATTTAACGGTAAAGCCAGTCCGTACCAGCTATTTAGATAGAAACAGCCAACAAGGAGTCAGGACAGGAAAAACACAACTGTAGCACAAATAAGATGACGAGGCATCGCAACGGTACGGCTCGGTAACTCCTTGGCGCGATTACCCCCCCCCCCTGATGTGAATTCAGTGGGATTTGAAAGCGGGTCACTGCTCCTGCTGCATCTTGCGCACCATGTCCAGCACCCGAGACTGCCGCATAGAGGGCGCCCTGGCCGGCGGCGCTGCTGTCTTGGAAGCTGACGCCGGAGCCGCAGCCGGGGCCCGCGAGGACTCGGCAGTGGCGGCTGGAGCAGCAGCAGCGGGGGATTTCAGAGACACCGGCCGGAGACCGCCCAGCTGAGCGGACAGGTCTGGCGATGAGCGACTCATGCTGCTGTTGCTGCTACTGCTGCTTTTAGAAGCATCTGAGCCAACAGCGGCTGGCGAGGCGGAGGTTTTTGCAGCAGTGCCAGCGGCAGCCGAGGAGTCGCCAGAGCCGCGCGGCACCGGCCGGAGACGTCGGCGAAGGAATTCGGCAACCGGAGGTGCCGTTGCCGAGTCGTCTGCAGCGGCAGTTGAGGCGGTGGAGGCGCCGACCTTCAATGCCGAAGCAGCGTTGCTTGGCGACTCAGAGCGGTCGTTGCTGCCCCTAGAAGCGGCGGTAGGGGCCGGGCGTACGGCGGCAATCTGGTCGGAGGAGCGGGAGGCCGGCACTGTTGAGACCGGACGGGGCGCCACGCGCGGCTTCGGGCCCAGCGGCGCGGGTTTGGTTGGAGCCGCTGCCGGCGCGGTGGCGTTAGCTGGCGAGGGCTTCGCAACAACTGGAGGCGGAGGCGTCGGTTTTGCTGCTGCCGAGCGGTTGGCCAGCGAGGCCCGCGCGGCCGCGATAGGGTTGTCCGCCGCTCCGCTGCTCGGTGGGGAGCCGGAGGCGGCGGCGGCGATCGCGGCGCCGGGAGATGTGGCGTGCCTGGCGGAGGCGAACACGCTGGCCGGCCGGCTTGCGACCGCCGCTGACGACTTGGAAGCCGCCGCTGGCATGGTCGGCGTGGTCGCATCGACCGCGGCGAAATCTGTAGCCGCCATGGTTCGAGTTTTGCGCAGTTGAACGCCGACAAATTCCGCTTTCGGCTGTGACGTTGTTGACGAGTCGTCGGCGGCAGTCGCAGGCGGGTTTGCCGGCTTCCGGCGCAGCTGCGGCACCGGCGCGCCGTCCCGACCGGCGCCGGCGCCACCGCCTAGCAGGGCCGCAAACGGCGTCGCCTGACCGATGATTCGCTTCGGCGACTCTTTTGTCGGCTGCTGCTGCTGCTGGGATGGCGGAGCCGCCGGCTGCTGCCAGCGGGCAGGCCGCAGCTCGTCTTCGACAATCGGCAGCGCCGCCTTGGCCGTCTGGACCGCCGTCTCCTCCCGGATAAAACCGAGGCCGGGGGCAGAGCTGGCCGCTGCTGTCGACGAACCCGAAGCTGTTCCGCAGGCGCCGGTAGAGACACCGCCGCTGCCGCCACTGCCACCGCCGGCGCTTTGCCGATGCTGCGACGTCGGTCGTCGGGCGGGCCGCCTGACCGACATTTTGTGTTGCGCGGCAGAGTGGTCCAGCGGGTCGGCCGATGCCGCCGCCCCCGCTGCCGCAGCTGCTGCGGCGCCAGCTGCCGCGTCAGACACGTCGTCAGTGGAAGATCCATAGGAGAGCAGCGACCTGGTGGAGGCCGACCGGCTGTGATGAAGCCGAGGCTCTTCGTCAGCTCCGGGGGTCGGGCTGCGGGGAAGTCCCTCATCGTCGGACGTGAGGCTGGCCTGCTGCGGCCGGTTGTTGTTCTGGACTGGCAAATTCGGCTGCTGGGGCCGCTCGACGCCGCGCGGAATGGGGATCGGCCTGGCTGGGGCGGCGGCAGCGGCTGGTTGCGGAGGTCCCGACGAAGGGGCGGCAGCGGCAGCTGCTGATGCTGATGAAGAGGATGACTGCTGCTGAGCTGCAGCCGACGCCCCAGCTGGAACCTGGATCGGATGAGAGAGAGAACAGCCGAGAGGTTATATACAAAGTACATCTGGGACAATTATGCCTAACAGTGGACTAACAGCTGCTCGAACAGACAGCTCCCACCCCCTCCCTTCCTTAATTCCGACAGCGAATAGTGGGATTATGGAAGAAAATGCAATTACTGATTGGGCACGAAAGTGAACGACTGTTAACTGTGGATTTCTGACTCGGGCCTCTGCGACTAACTGTTTATTCAACTGTCACCGCCTGGGAGTCAGAGTGTGTTTACAGGACAGACAAGCCCGCCCTTGTTGCAGTTGCTATGTAGCTAGTCAGAGTTAATAAGTGTAAGCTCTCATGTCAGCCCTGTGCCGATATTTATATGCAAACTAGAACTGCCTGGCTGGCGGGTGCCAGTTCAAACTGACAGCTCTGACAAGAAAGAAATATTGTATATTGCCGCAGGGCCCGCAGAATAAACACTTGCTTTCAGGCAAATAAGATTTACCGCGTTGAAGTATGAAATTCTATCACAGATGATATATTTGGGCACAGTGCGAACTTAAATAGACAGATAATACAGCATATACACAGAAAAGGAAAAAAATCAGGACAAGTGACAAGAGAGAGTCAAGTGGGGCAGAGTAAAGCAACCGGGTTCCATTCCGTGGCTCAAGGAGAGACTTTTGAGAGGCTCAATGGGAGTTGCTGAGATGCCAAGGCTCATGAGGGGGGGGGGTGCTGAGATGCCAAGGCTCATGAAGGGGAGTTGCTGAGATGCCAAGGCTCATGAGGGGGGGGTTGCTGAGATGCCATGGCTCATGAGGGGGGGGGGGTTGCTCAGATGCCAAGGCTCATGAGGGGGAGTTGCTGAGATGCCAAGGCTCATGAGGGGGGGGGGTTGCTGAGATGCAAAGGCTCATGAGATGGGGTTGCTGAGATGTCAAGGCTCATGAGATGGGGTTGCTGAGATGTCAAGGCTCATGAGATGGGGTTGCTGAGATGTCAAGGCTCATGAGATGGGGTTGCTGAGATGTCAAGGCTCATGAGATGGGGTTGCTGAGATGCCAAGGCTCATGAGGGGGAGTTGCTGAGATGCCAAGGCTCATGAGATGGGGTTGCTGAGATGCCATGGCTCATGAGATGGGGTTGCTGAGATGCCAAGGCTCATGAGGGGGAGTTGCTGAGATGCCAAGGCTCATGAGGGGGAGTTGCTGAGATGCCAAGGCTCATGAGATGGGGTTGCTGAGATGCCATGGCTCATGAGATGGGGTTGCTGAGATGCCAAGGCTCATGAGATGGGGTTGCTGAGATGTCAAGGCTCATGAGATGGGGTTGCTGAGATGTCAAGGCTCATGAGATGGGGTTGCTGAGATGTCAAGGCTCATGAGATGGGGTTGCTGAGATGCCAAGGCTCATGAGATGGGGTTGCTGAGATGCCATGGCTCATGAGATGGGGTTGCTGAGATGCCAAGGCTCATGAGGGGGAGTTGCTGAGATGCCAAGGCTCATGAGGGGGAGTTGCTGAGATGCCATGGCTCATAAGATGGGGTTGCTGAGATGCCAAGGCTCATGAGATGGGGTTGCTGAGATGCCATGGCTCAAAGGGTCTGATGCTTTTCGCTTTAAGCATCATTTTCCTTAAGAAACTAGCAGTAGTGAGTACTTAAGGCCTTCTACATGTACTGTTCAAAGGAATCTATTCAACGGGAGGGCGGACAGCAAACTCCGCAGACTCTCACAATTCGCACAGTATTCGAGCTGGCAAGTCCCCGCCTCGCTCCGCCAAGCAGCAGGGAGTCGCGCAAAGCAGCAGTGCGAGCTGCCGGCCGACTGCTGGAAGCCAGCGGCGAGGTCGGATTAGCAAAATTCGAATTCGAGGCGGAATGACCGATGGAGGAGGAAGGCCGAGATGCTGTAGCAACATAAGCCGACTGACGCATAGCGATGGATGAATGATTATCTGGATAAAATTGCTGCTAGGCTGTCTGAGCGGCCAGTACTTATCCAGTACTATTATTATTAACATGGAGCAAGGCTCGGCTTATAAAATCCAGCGCTTGCTCTCGGCGCACCCATACAGGCCAATAAGAGTCCAGTGTGCAATGCAGAAATATCTCTGTCAACTGCCGGCCAAAACCAGTAGCGAGCGGGCGCAAGAGAGACAAATAGAGCTGGCCAGTGCAGAAGTGTAGACCCCAGACAGGCAAGCGCAGTAGGCATAAGCCTGCATCGTCTATCCACCGCTCTGCACAGTAAGATTCAATTCATGCAGCAATTTGAGAACTGATAAGCCCCCCCCCCCCGACCAAGCTAATAAATATCTACCCGCCGCATCAAGTGTGAGAACCTTTCAAGATAAAATGCGAACCCCACAGAGAGAGGTGGATAAATTCTGGTGAAAGCACCCCCCCCCCTGAAAACCGATGTTTAGCATTGTTCTGGGTGTTGTATTACAGATTCTTGTTAAGCAGGTGAAAAGAGACAGCATTTTAGCAGAGAGATTCGCTACTTATTAGTCTTTCTAGTAGGCCCAGATTTCGCCTGGGTTATAGTGCAGATAATTGTGTAGGGGGGTAGCTTCAGCCCTGCAGGTCTGACTGACTGACTGACTGACTGACTGACTGACTGACTGACTGACTGACTGACTGACTGACTGACTGACTGACTGACTGACTGACTGACTGACTGACTGACTGACTGACTGACTGACTGACTGACTGACTGACTGACTGACTGACTGACTGACTGACTGACTGACTGACTGACTGACTGACTGACTGACTGACTGACTGACTGACTGACTGACTGACTGACTGACTGACTGACTGACTGACTGACTGACTGACTGACTGACTGACTGACTGACTGAGAAATGAGCAATTTTTTAATGCGAGCAGCGGAATCCAAGCACAGATATCAGAATTCGACACGCTGGCAGACTGAAGCGCAATAAAAACAGACGCCCTGCCGCTACATCACCAATAGAACACTGCAGAAGCGCTGGCCGCTGAATTGTGTTGTAAGGAATCGCAGGCAGCGGCAGCCTCATTCAAGCGGAATGATGAAGAGGTGCTACTTCTGTGTGCACTTCTGCCAGTGCAGTCAGCAATCAGTGCGATAGCTGCCTTGCGCAGATAGATTGAGAGCAGACCTTCTAGCCAGCACAGCTCATGACACAGCACCCAGTGAATTCAGCGCGTGTTTCTGCATAGCACGGCATCTAACACATTATCTAACACAGGATATTAACACACGATATCTAACACACTATACGCTCGTATTTAACACATTATCTAACACACGATGTCTAACACACGATATTCAACACACAATATCTAACACCTGATATCTAACACACACCTAACACCTGATATCTAACACACACCTAACACACGATATCTAAAACACAATATCTAACACATGATATTAACACACGATATCTAACACATGATATCTAACACATGATATCTAGCACACCATTGCTAACACATGATATCTAGCACACGATATCTAACGCACAATATCTAACACATTATGTTTAACACATGATATCTAACACACGATATCTAATACGATATCTAACACACGATATATAACACACAAAATCTAACACCATGTCTAACAACCCATCTTTTATTACTCACCGCATCAGCCTCTGAATCGCAGTTGCTGCCTCTTTTATAATCTTCTTTGTCGTCGCCAGAACCGCCTGATTGCGCTGCCGCCTGGGCTGCACCGACAGCCAGCAGGTCCGGCTCCGAAAACCATCGATCGGACTTCTGCTTAGCCTTATCCGCGGCCTCATCCAGGCCCGCCTTCAGCCGTCTCTGCAGCCGGGACTTGGACACCCGATCGGCGCCAGTCGCCACGCTGCTAGCCGGAATGCAGCCGACTGAACCGCCGCCTGCAGCGGCCGATTTCAAGCTGCTCCGCTTACCGCCGTCGGCAGCCAGCCCGACCTTCCCCCGATCGACGCTGCCGCCGCTGGCCAGCCGAGAGCCGGGCTGCTTATTGAATTGATCGTCTGTCATGGCGGCTGGCTGGCTGGCCGGGTTGCATCAGTGCCATAGCGGATTGGCGCATTTAATTGTATTATTGCGCATATGTTCCAACTGCACTACTTATTATAGTAATCCAGTAGCATTGAAAGAGTTTTTTCAAGTCTATATACTGCCGCCTACTTTTATTACTAGAGGCAGGGGACATCCTGTGACGCACTTTAAGCGACATTGTCACACAAGCGCGCGGATACGTACGCAGTCATACGCACAGGCGCACACTCCCACAGGAGTCGAGTGGAATCGAGCCTGGGCCGCTAGCACATCAGAGGGCCGCGCTAGACCACTATGCTACTACTGTCTCCTACAGAACTGTATTATTATAAAATGAAATGCAGAAAAGCAACAGATTACAATATTATCATACAGACAAAAAATATGTAGTTCTATTTTTTACACCAGCCAACAAGCGGTAAGGCCTGGTCGCTTGTGGAACTCATATTTGCTAAACTTTGGAACCCTAGCAAAACAAAGGATTTACAGGATATTACAACAGGATATTACAAAACCAAGCTGATAGAAGTCTCCCAGAAGACAGCTAAAAGGCTAAAAAATGGTTGCTATTTAAAAATTTGTGCAGAATGAGAAAAAGTCAAACCTGCCCATACAGTAAGTTCAGAACTTCAGCAACAAACTTAAACTTTTCAAGCAAAAAAAACAAAAAAGCAAAAACAACAAAAAGCTGCCAAGAAACAAACAAAATAAGCAGATAGGATAAACAAAGTAGGACACTGGGAACTTTTATAAGGCCGATGTAAAAACTTTACTGTATTACTGATCGAACAATAATGATACTACTGAGATTGTAACTGACAGTCAGTAGTAAGACAGTAGCTATTGATCGTAAAGTTGTGCAATTCGTTAAATAATGCTATTAAAATTATGAAAATGAATACACAAACTAAAGGTGCAGTCTAATTAATTAAAATTATAATTATATTACACAGGACGTAATGAGCCAAACTAATTAATGTTTCAAGCGCTGTAAATGCTTCATATAGTAGTAAGCCCTTTCTATAGTTAAAAAGGAGCATAAAATACCAAGCATGTTTAGCAGCCCTGGATAGCACGTGACAGCAGAGTTTGCTGTGTGTCATATGAACCGGTGTGATGGCTTTTTCACGAAAATATGATTTACAAAGAATGCTTCTGTACTCCTGATGCATTCGAATTGTCGGGATAATAATATTAGATTAAAGTTGACTAAACTTGTGATTAATTTGTATGCAACGCATTTAAAATTACAATAGTCACTCTGTACCTTGTAAATAAAACAATATTATAAAGCATAAAAATGGGGTGGGTGTTGGGTGCCTGGGAGCGGGTGTACATTGAGGTGGTGGGTGTTGGATGCCTGGGAGCGGGTGTACATTGAGGTGGTGGGTGTTGGATGCCTGGGAGCGGGTGTACATTGAGGTGGTGGGTGTTGGCTGCCTGGGAGCGGGTGTACATTGAGGTGGTGGGTGTTGGCTGCATGGGAGCGGGTGTACATTGAGGTGGTGGGTGTTGGATGCCTGGGAGCGGATGTACATTGAGGTGGTGGGTGTTGGATGCCTGGGGGCGGATGTACATTGAGGTGGTGGGTGTTGGATGCCTGGGAGCGGGTGAACATTGGGGTGGTGGGTGTTGGCTGCCTGGGAGCGAGTGAACATTGGGGTGGTGGGTGTTGGCTGCCTGGGAGCGGGTGTACATTGAGGTGGTGGGTGTTGGGTGCCTGGGAGCGGGTGTACATTGAGGTGGTGGGTGTTGGATGCCTGGGAGCGGGTGTACATTGAGGTGGTGGGTGTTGGCTGCCTGGGAGCTGGTGTACATTGAGGTGGTGGGTGTTGGCTGTCGGGGAGCGGGTGAACATTGAGGTGGTGGGTGTTGGCTATCTGGGAGCGGGTGTACATTGGGGTAGTGGGTGTTGGCTGCCTGGGAGCGGGTGAACATTGGATTGGTGGGTGTTGGATGCCTGGGAGTGGGTGAACATTGGATTGGTGGGTGTTGGATGCCTGGAAGCGGGTGTACATTGGGGTGGTGTTGGCTGCCTTGGAGCGAATGTATATTGGGGTGGAGGGGTGGGGACTATTTCAACTAAGATGTTTACATATTATGTCTTCTAAAACCAAAAAACATACACAGCTATTATTAGTCAAGACCAGTTCGGCAATGCTCATATGAGCTCCTAGCAACAAAAGTACAAAATCAAATAAACTCGCGCGAATCAAAATGACAAAGCACAAGTTGTAGTTCTATAAAGTCAAACTGGATCCTCGTCAAGAGGGAAACGGCGCGGTTTGTAGCCGGGATTTCGCCGGGCGGGCGGACAAGCGGAGGCCCCGGATGCCGCAGTAGCGGCAGAGGGATTCGGCAACGACCGACGCAGGCCTGTAGTCGAGGATGACGATGAGCCGCTGGAGTTGGAGCTCGCAGTCGATACGGCGCTGATAGAGGACCGGCGGCCTCTGAGGTGCCCGGCGGCTGCAGTCGGGATGGCGATAACTATCCGACGCTCCGCAGCTTCCTTGCGCCGGTGTCGCTTTGCGTAGGCGGCGTTGGACAGGTCTTCGACGTCGGCCCAATCACTGCTGTCGACCTCGCCTTTGCCGGGCGTTGGCGAGTCCAGCACTTTCCAGCTTGGCGTGCTGATCTCGCGACGGGCGGCAAGCCTCGGCAACGAAGGCTTTGCTGACGAACTCGATCCCGAAGCTATCGATGACGACTGCGATAGGGACCTGTTGCGGAGTCGCTGCTTGCCCTCGTGCGGTCGGGACCTTCGCTGCCGGCGCCGGTGGCTGCTGGGGCACCAGCTGTGCCGTTTTCGTTTCTTCTTGAGCAGCTGGCACTCCTTAGCGGCCTTGGCGTCGGCAACGACAGAGTTGGAGGCCGACAGACCGTCAGCGCTGAATGCTGTCAAGGAGACGGCCGATTCAGCGGGTCGTTGAGCGAGAGGCACCCGGCCGCTGGATGACACCAGCTGCTGCTGTTGCTCACATTGCTCAGATTCTAACAGAGACTTTGCCAGCCTCTCTAAATTGTTAATCTGCCTACTGCAGTGATGATAGCTGGACCAGGCTTGCAACAGGACAGCAGAATTGTCTGATTCTGGATCAGCTGCCTCTTCCACTTGTTGAACTGCCTGATGACTGTCTTCGCTGATATCCGGGGACATGCTGGTGACAGCTTCCACTGTCATGGAGCCAGTTGAGGCTTCAACCATCTCGCCGTCCCAATAGTCCGAATCGGTGGAAATCGGAGGTTCAGGCGTTGCTATGGCGGTCTCCATCATGGATGCCACTTCCTTTGCAGTTGGCGATGCCAATGTTGGCTGGCTGAGGAACTGCGCCTTGACAACCAGCGCCATTCGCGTCAGCAGGCTGTCAGGCTTGGCCAGCACCAGTGCCTGTAGCTGTGGATGCCAAAATGTACTTTCCATGTTCAAATGCATATAGATTGATGATGTTTCTAAACAGATAAGCAAATTGCTTAAAAAAATTGACTATTGTGAGTCTAAAATGAAATTCTATGTTTTTAAATATTGTAGCTCTTGGGTCATAGTTGAGGTGATTTTTCTTGAAAGCTAATAAGTAACAACAAGCACTTTTTGGTTTTTGATTCTTTAAGATTTTTTTAAATTAAAAAGCATTTTAAAGGATACCATTATATACTTATTTTTAATTGCTTAGAATAGCTATAATTTTTTTGCAGAATTTAAGAATAATAATTAAAAATATTTAATTGTTTAAATATTTAATTGATTGTTAATTGTTGGTTGATTTGATTTATCCTAATCCTACTAAGATAAACAATTAGAATAAATAAAAACAAGCCACCATGCAATCTGAACTTTATCATTTTACATACATTCACCCGTTGGAAAAGTTATGCACCTGCAGAGGCATAAAAGGTGAGCGAGGTGCACAAAAGAGGGGCCTATTTCGTGCATGTTTTGGAAATGCACCTGAGTGCACCTTTTATGCCTAAATGTCACCAATATTTTTGAAAAGGGGCATAAAAGGTGTAAAATCGGTGAAGTGGTCAGGCAGTAGGTGAATTCTCAATTTTGATTGGTTGCAGCGGTAGGGGCAGTAAAGGTGCGTAAGGGGCACTGTAGGTGCGCAAAAGGTGAACAGTAGGCTCACAAGTGAGGCACAGCAGGTGTAGGAAAGGTGCTGAAGGGGCGCAGAAAGTGCACAAAAGGTGAATCAGAGGTGTATAAGGTGTACATGTGCGGCGTAAATATGTATACAGGTTTATTTCCAAAACACGCTCGAAATATACCCCTAAAGTGCCTCTTCTGTGCACCTCGCTCACCTTTTATGCCTATGCACAAATTAACGCATTAAGAATTCGAAAAAAAATTAACTGAGAGTTACATACTCATACACTGCACGCACAGATTGAACATAGAAAAGTTTTATTTACACCTTTACTAATCGCTGCTATCCCCTTCCTGATCCTGACAAACCACGAAACTAAACATTTCCTATACTGATAAGTTTTAATAAATTTCAACTCAGGAAAAGTTCCAAAAAGTGATGAAAAGGTTTGCATTAGTGAGGAAAAATTTCGAATAGTGAGAAAAGGTAGCAAAGAACTTCGCCATTTGAAACTTTAATGCCCCTTGCATTGCCTCTACGCCTAAAGTGCCCACTGTGCACCTTTTATTCACCTTTCGTGCCTCCAGTGCACACTGTACACTTTTTATGCACCTCTACCGCAGCGCACCTTTTTTCACCTTTCACTCCACCAATGCCCCCAATTCCTACTTTGTTCACCTTTTGTGCCTCAATGCACACTGTGCACCTTTAATGCACCTAAATCCCCTACGACACCTGTGCCCCTACCGCCTAGTTCGTGCCTTAAATTCACCTTCTGACCTTGCAGAGGCACTCAGGTGAACAAAAGGTGCACAAGTGGCACAAAATAGGCATAAGAGAGGCGAAAGTCAGGCAGAAGGTGCAAAACTCTTCACCCTTCATGCCTACTTTAAAAACTCAAAATCCAACAGGTCAGTTACATATAAGTCAAGAAATTGAACTAGTTAGTGATGGATCGAAATTTGATTTTGATTTTGATATTCAGAATTTCAAACCTTATTTTGCATTGAAATAATTTCGATTTTGATTTCAAATTTCAACACAATTCATCGAAAGTCATTTCAAAATTTTGTTATATCAAGCAAGGCAGTTCATGTTAAGCTACATGCCATTGCTAAAGATTTGTAATAAAATACAATTAAATATTGTATTCTGCATGTTCTTTGTTTCAGGTAAATTTTGATTTCCATCCCTCACTTTGTTATACTGTCATTGCATACGATGCGTGTAATAATTTTCTCAATATTGATCACACACAGTAGGACTAGAGTGGATTGAAATTTGGAAAGCTAATTATGTATATGCATGCCAAGATTGCATTGCTCACAACAGATTCTAAGGCTGCTGTTAATTCTTCTCAGTCAAAATTTGTGGACATTGCAATGTGATATTCGCTTTGAAGATTTTCAAGGATATTTGCTCATTTGTATATGAGCTTTATAAAATGTGCTAAGTCTACAATGAACTGATTCTTATGCCAACTCCCTGCCTTGAAATATGTAAATATGAAGTCACCAATATGCTAGATTTTAAGGAAATGTGCTAACTTTTAGGCAATGTGCTATAGTTAAGCTACCTCTGCAATGGGTTCATAGACGTTTATAGCTAGGGTACAGTTGTGTAAATTGGGCATTTACATCTATAAATTCAAAGTAAAACAAAGTGCAATTCAAAGACTTAGTAGGGAGGTGAGAATCACCTTTCTCCAAGAAAATATTGTGGGCACGCTCATTGTTTCAGGGCTTGTGTGCTACATTCACCTCACCTCAACCTCTATTGGAAGCCCATTGGCTGGACTCATCTACATAGATTTTAATTGGCTAAAGACTTTTGAGACCTTAATTTAAAACTATTATGCATTACAATATTGCTAGCCGCCTTTTCCATTTCATAACTTTCCTGTCCTATAATTAACAAATTATGTATTTTAGTTAAAATGCAAAATATGGTGTATATAATACGTAAGATTGCATATTCAATGTGTTAAATTTTTTTCATTGTTAGCTAAACTCATCAAAATTTGTTTAACTCAAACATTTTGATTTTGGTTTTGATTTTGATTTCAAAGTACTGAAAATTTTTATTTTTATTTTGATATAAAAAATATTTCAATCTATCACTAGAACTAGCATGAAATTTAAAACAATATTTATTCTATTTTTAAAATATTTTTAAATGAAAGCTATTTTTATTACAAATGGAAAACTTATATTTAACTTAAGGAAATACTAAAACTTTTAATTAACAATATTTTTTTAAAATAGATTAAATTGGTGATTACTTTAGAAATATGATAGTTTAATCTTATAGTGAGATATGCTTTGGGATTGCAAAAATTAACATTTTTATGCCAAGTTGAATTTATACAAAAAATGGTAAATCCTTTTTTTGTTTTACTACATCAAATAAATCAAGGAAATGTGTCTTGATATAAATTACATAGGTGGAATGATTATATACCATAGTCAGGAAGGTGGCCTCTGAGGGAGAAAATTCCCACATATACAAAGGGTCTCGGCGCACATTGAAGACAATTTGGAGAAACTTACTAAGAGAATAGATTGGGGAACTATACAAAGGGAATTTAGAAAGAAGTGCTATGACCTCTTTTAGCACTGTAATGGAGCTCAACTGTGAACACTTGTGTACCATGATTTACTATAATTTTAAGAGTGGCTTGACATTTCACCAATGCCATAAGCAGCTGTCTGCAGTGTCTGTCACCTTTCCTAACCTAAAAACTTATCTAGTGCCCCTGCCCTTGTATAACACTTTTATTACATTTACAAAATCTTTTTTTGAAATTGGCAACTGGTATATAGGGAAAATAACGTTGCCAGATTGGCCTTTGATGCCAAAAATCCAGTTGCCAATGAGATTTTCAAGGGGCCAAAAAACCCTGTATAGCCCAAAAAACCTAGATAGTAGGCCCTAACTAACTAAATATTAAGCCATTTTACTTATAACTCATGACAATAGAAAGCTATACTCGGTTTGACAAAAAACAACAAGAATTGGACTTGGAATTTGAAAGAACAAGCAAGGAAAATAATTAGATTATTTTATCAACTTTAGCTCAAAAGTAGATTTTTTAATTATGTTTGCTTGTTTTTTCAAGGGGGGCTAGGCTATTTATGCAATATGGATATTATAAAATATCCTGACTGTCTAAATTGCATCTTATAATTGGACCTTAGATGCGATATCGCATCTTCGCGCCCACGAAAAAACCCATTCTCTACCATCCCATAATGGCATAAATTTCAAAAACGTCTAACTATGCGTCTATGCAGAGTAGAATTTGTAATTGTTCGATTTTTTTTGTGTTGCAGTTGCTTGGTATTGCTTGCACCCCCTAAAACTTTTTCTGTCTGCCGTCTTAATTCCATGGATTCCTAAACTCAATTTATTACTTATTAGTCCTTATGACATTTTGTCATTATTCAATTCCAATACTTTATCTTTTTCGTTCGGTACGCGTTTCAACGAATGAGTAATTTATCAAAATTGAATGACTGCCAAACGTTAAACAAACTTTTTGTAATTTAAACTCTTGAGCAGAGAGAACTTAATGTATATTGTTTTTTTAAGTAAAAAAAATAGAGCAATAAAGCAAAAAAGAAATATTTTTTCCTGGCGCTATGATGATTAACGAAAGCTAATAAAATTTACTGCCCTTGTTTTTACATTTTATATATATTATTTAAAGACAGACACTAAGTTTATTGCTAAGCGATCTGTTCTTACATTTTTTTGTATAAAATTACAGTCCCTTGCTACATGCACGTATACTGTAAATCTCTGTTCAGCAGGAGCAAAAATTTTTTACTAACTACTTTTACTAAAGGTATAGTAGCAGTGAAAGCACGCAATTAAGATCCCCCACTAAAATAGTAAAGCAACGCCACGATAGATCCAACCCTAGCACGATCACGTGTTTTTGGCTGTCTCTGGAAAAAGAAATTATATAGAATCTCATTTCTCCACGTACCATTATATAGCATTCCATGATCTGAGCTCTGTATGGTGTGTGAAAATCGAGCATGACACCTCTTTCAGTCTCCAGCTGGCATAGCCTGCAGCATCGTCATCTTCATTAACGCTCTTCATCCCCAACGGGATCAATGGAGTCGGCGGTGAATGCCTTCAAGGCGCATTCGTGCATTGGGGATCGGACTGCTGGCTTTTTCGCGCTAAGAACAGCCTCAGGCAGCTGAGAATGTGTTTATCTCGTCGATGGGGATGGTACGTGCCCTTGAAATTTGCAGCATTGGCTCTGCAGCCCGCATTCGAAATTCTTTCCAAAAATGGCCAACTCGCTCTCGAGAGGATGAAATTGCTCGAAAATAGCCAGTCACAATTATGCGACCCGCATCAGCTAAACGGAGGATGAAATTTCCTGCTCCTTGATTGCATATGCGTTCCCCAGTAGGCTTCAATTCCTGATGAAGAAATTTGTTTACGAATAGCACGTTAAACAGCTTTTTTCTTAGTAAATGAGTATAAGGACTCTAACTTGCAAGTTACTGGTACATTGAATTAAATGGGCCCTAGAACATCAATAAACAGCCCTCTTTTATAATCATCATCAATAAGTTTTATTACCCAACCAATACATACCTTTCTTTCATTGTCGATAGACATGTAGGCTGGATTAGTAATCCATTCTATTCCTTCATCCATGATGTTGGCTAGATTAGCAATCCATTCTATTCCTTCATGCGTGATGTTGAATAGATTAGCAATCCATTCTATTCCTTCATCCGTGATGTTGAATAGATTAGCAATCCATTCTATTCCTTTATGCGTGATGTTGAATAGATTAGCAATCCATTCTATTCCTTCATCCGTGATGTTGAATAGATTAGCAATCCATTCTATTCCTTCATCCATGATGTTGGCTAGATTAGCAATCCATTCTATTCCTTCATCCATGATGATGGCTAGATTAGCAATCCATTCTATTCCTTCATCCATGATGTTGAATAGATTAGCAATCCATTCTATTCCTTTATCCGTGATGTTGGCTAGATTAGCAATCCATTCTATTCCTTCATCCGTGATGTTAAATAGATTAGCAATCCATTCTATTCCTTTATGCGTGATGTTGAATAGATTAGCAATCCATTCTATTCCTTCATCCGTGATGTTGAATAGATTAGCAATCCATTCTATTCCTTCATCCATGATGTTGGCTAGATTAGCAATCCATTCTATTCCTTCATCCATGATGTTGGCTGGATTAGCAATCCATTCTATTCCTTCATCCATGATGTTGAATAGATTAGCAATCCATTCTATTCCTTTATCCGTGATGTTGGCTAGATTAGCAATCCATTCTATTCCTTTATCCGTGATGTTGGCTAGATTAGCAATCCATTCTATTCCTTCATCCATGATGTTGGCTGGATTAGCAATCCATTCTATTCCTTCATCCGTGATGTTGAATAGATTAGCAATCCATTCTATTCCTTCATCCATGATGTTGGCTAGATTAGCAATCCATTCTATTCCTTCATCCATGATGTTGGCTAGATTAGCAATCCATTCTATTCCTTCATCCATGATGTTGAATAGATTAGCAATCCATTCTATTCCTTTATCCGTGATGTTGGCTAGATTAGCAATCCATTCTATTCCTTTATCCGTGATGTTGGCTAGATTAGCAATCCATTCTATTCCTTCATCCATGATGTTGGCTGGATTAGCAATCCATTCTATTCCTTCATCCATGATGTTGGCTAGATTAGCAATCCATTCTATTCCTTCATCCATGATGTTGGCTAGATTAGCAAGCCATTGCAAGAAGTGCGCCATCCCCTCCACTCAGTCGCATATAATTTATGCCCAATGCACGGGAATAAAAAATCATGCACAAGTTGGAATTATAAAAACCCAGGTGTGAATAATTGAGCAGTGCAGCCACTCTCTGGCACTCGCGCAGCTTGACTTATAGCAAGGCCGTGGCATAGGGCTGCATGGCAACTAATGTATTCACACTTCAGTCGCTGAGCTGGATTATTCCCTTCGCTCATCCTCCTCAGAATCTCGGCTCAGAAGCCAAACACGCGAGACGGGAACTTCTTTTCTGCTGTTCCCGAAAAAAACTTCTCCATCATGAAACCAGAGACAACGCAAAAAGTTCCCACGCCGCTAAGGCCCAGGCTGCCTGGGCTGCGGATCCCCTCAGAACCAAAGCGGATTGCCCGAGGCCTGCAGAAATAAAAGTAGAATTGAAAAAAAAACTCAATAGGAAATTTTGCACTATTATTGAATTTTCTTGTTTGAACCTCTTTTGAAGAGTCTTTGACCATCGCCTTTAATTAAGAACCCGGCTCGGTGCGCACCCCCCCCTGCAGGCTCGCTTTTGTCTGATCAAAAGAATCTTTTCTTTTCTGATAAAAACATTGCGGGTTCTGCTTTGTTGCCGTCGTCCAACACTGATGAACTATTGAGAATTTTGCTTTGAATTATGTTCTGAATGCCCAATATAATTCCTGATTAATTTTAGGATCCTTCCCGCCCCACCTGTCACCCGAAAGCAGAACCCTTCCCGCCCATCTGTTACCGGAAGCAGATCCTTCCCGCCCCACTTGTCACCGGAAGCAGATCCTTCCCGCCCCACCTGTCACCGGAAGCAGATCCTTCCCGCCCCACTTGTCACCGGAAGCAGATCCTTCCCGCCCCACTTGTC